>JANCMA020006696.1:0-17659 GCA_024336925.2 Zoanthus solanderi
GCGTCTCGTAACAAATGATTTATTATGTTGAAGGAAAAATATTGTTATGTAATATGATGTCCGCCACATTTTGGAATGTGACCGGCAAATTTTCGGAAGTGTTGGACATTTTGTCCTGCACTGTCTAAAAAATTATTTTGAACACTGGAAATACTATTTTGATATTTTCACGTTGTAGTGTCATTATGTGCTTGCGACAAAATTGCAATATAGCGTCACTCTGAGGGATTCGTGCGGTCTTTTTGTAGTTCCTGTCACAGGACACAGACGAACAATAGCTCTAAAAAGTACATATCTGAAGATAAAAAATAATAATCGTGGAGTTCAGCTTCTATTTGGCGTAGCAACAAAAAAAAAAAGGTAAGCGTCGAAAATACACCAGTTACAATTCCCGTGGAGGACTGGGTTTTAAAACATGAAAACGAGGCAAGTCGGGCTACTTTCCAAGATGGCATGGGCTTTACGCGAACTTGTGCCTGTTCTTCCATTTGGTCCTTGTTTTTTAAGTGAAGAAGAAATCCAAGGATCGTCACTAAATGGTAGAAAACCTGCTCAGCTAAAGAATTCAAAGCTTAAATTTTGGCTTAAGTGCCGTGGAGACACTTGCAGAGGTTCCAAAACTAAAGCTCAACTAGTAAAACGGTAAGCTTGTTTTACACGCATGGCCAATGTGCTTCGTTAAACGCCGTGTGCTTCGCAAAAAGTTTTAGTTGTATTATACAACATAAAAAAAACGTTCTAGAAATTTTATTTTAATTTTTCAGGGTAGATGATTTTATAAGTCAAAGACTTGACTCTTGAAAATGAAATAGATACAAAGAGGAAGTGTCGCAGACTGTCCCTGACAACAAACAATACCTCCAGGACCTCCAGGACGAATATCTTTATGAAATAGAAACTAATAATGATCATAAACATTTTTTCTTCAGGGCAAAATGCTATCATAGCTATAAGGTGAACGATATGGCTCATGATCTCAAGCTAGCATTGTGTATTATTTCTGGCGAAGTGAAATATGCTTACTGTGGTCCCTCACGTGCAGCAGGAAAATCTGGCTTTTGCAATCACATGCTGGCTTTGTTGCTCAAAGTCTGCAGGTATACACTATATAGATGCAAGGATGTAAAATGCCTAAGTGACGAGGAGGATGAAAGACCAAATCTACCCTGCACATCTACTTTACAACAATGGAACAAACCAAGGGCTGAGGGGAGTAAGTGCACAACCAGTTATGGATGTCACTGTATCAAAAATAATGCTGGATCCCAAAAAGGGCCCTGGAATTATATGTCAACTATATGAAGCAAGACTAAATAATTCCAATTTTGATAAAAGTTTAAAGAATTTTATGACCTCCTTCAGCCAAATTGACCCCAAACTTGGGGTTCTGCAGGTATGCAGTGCAGCATCACCTAGTGTGGAAACACAACTTGGAAAATGTCACAAAGGTTCCTATGGTTCATGCCAGTTTGGATTAACAGAGGCTAACTTTGATGTTTGGGAAAATGTAGACACAGCTCCAAGGCAAAACATTGACATGGCTGCAGAACTCCCTGCTTATCCTTCTTTCCCTTTGTCTGACCATAATATTGGTTTTGACCTTCCTACACCTGATAATCTTAAAGGCAGTGAAAAGGAAAAACTTAACAGCCTGAAGGTAAGATCCTTTACATAGCAATAAAGGGAGATTTGGTATTGTAGGGATAATAACAGCAGTAAAATGAAGTATGGTTGTTTCCTCCTGTCTTGATTTCCCCCTCCTTAACTTTTAGTCACCCACGTAAAAGGATTTCTTTGCAGATAACTTTAAGTCTTATTGTATAATGACTAGGGGCAACTGGAAATCATTAGGAGACTGGTGTGTTTTAATAAATGGTAAGGGGGGCCTCCTTCGTAGGTGCCTTGCACTTTTTTATTTTTGGAAAAGTTCTAACTTTCTCGAATGGTGTTATAAGGAGACACACCTGCATGGGAGCAAGTAAGAGAATTTTATTTCTCCCGCCTGTATTTTCTATTCTGGTTCCCGTACTCTTGCCCTCTGTCTTCTCTCTTTTGATATATTGCCATGGGAATACATCCTCTTGCACAGCAAATGAATAACTACAACTACATAAATGAGATGCCTGCAAAGGAGGCTAGGGGTAAGTGAGGTCTTGTATTCAAGCAAACATCTCATTAGGACTTTACAAACTAACATTCAGGTTTTTCTTGAAAGGTTTCTCTTGAAGAGGCCAAAAATACTGAAGAGGAAACAAGAGCTCAAAGTCGATCACAAACATGGAAAGATCAAAGACAATTCAGGATTACTACTTCAGTGTTTCATCGTGTTAGTGTACGGGAAAAAATCATGAAAAGCTAACACATGATTTAATATCAACAAAATCATTTTCCTCAGCAAGCACAGAACATGGTTTGAAATATGAAAGTGTTGCCCTAAGGGGATACAGTAGGTACATGGCCAAATCAGGTAGGCCAGTAAATGTTTTGCAAAGCAGATTGTGCATATCAGAAAAGCTATTTGTGCTAGGCTGTATACCTGATGCTAAAGTAATTGATCCTGGTGCAACACAACAATTTGAAATTGCTGAGGTGAAATGCCCATATTCTAAATTTTCTGTTAACCCCTTGGAGGCTTGTTCAGATCCTAAATTTTGTTTGGAAAATAACAATAGTAAACTTAAATTGAAGACAAATCACGAATACTATGATCAGGTACAGGGCCAAATGGCTCTAACAGGAACAGGCTGGTGTGACTTTATTGTATATACAAAAACTGGTTTATCAATTGAAAGAATTGCATTTGACCAAGATTTCTGGAATGAATCAAGAGACAAACTGTGTCAGTTTTTCTTTAAGCACTTTCTTCCTGTTGCTGCTAAAAGTTAGCTGTAGGCAATATTTCAATTTTGAGTTCAAAGTGGACAGCTGGTAACACCAGCAAATACGTTAAGATTTTGAAGTTCTTGCTATTGTTCAAGCTAAGGTTTTAGTACATACACAGTGGCATTACTAGTAAGCATTGATTCTGTAAATTGTGTCTATATTGAATCAGATTAACCGACAATATACTTTGAACTCATAATGGCACTATTGAAACAAGATTTTTGAAAACAAGCAAAATTTGTAAATGCAAAAAACATGACTTCAAATCTACATTGTATTTATAATTTGGCACTTGCTGCCATGCCAGATATATAGTGGATATGTAACGGTAATAGTATGATTTCAAGTGCAGTTTGCATGAGTGAGTTTTGAAAAAGTAATAACTCTCAAGCGAACGAGAAAATTCCAATTGCATGATAAAAGTCACATAATTTATTACTAAAAATGCACATGCAAAAAGTTTCAAAGAAATATGAATGGGAAACAGTCAATCATGACTCGTCTCTTGAAATAAATATTGTTGTTATTGTTCGTCATGCAAACCCGATCGAAGTTTAGATAACACATGCAGAAACAAGGACAAAATATCTTGCTAGAAAACTTACTTTACCAGATACAAGAACACGTGCAGGAATTTGCTTTAATCATTTACTTCTACATTGTAAACTTTCTTGGTTGATACCAACTTGAACACATAAAAATTAGTCATCTCAAAATGTCAGATTGCAGGCTATGTTTGGGCTGCCAAAACATTCAGTCTCATTCACATCTGCTCGAAAAACATTTTATCGTCCATGTTGAAATATGATGCAGCCAAATTCATACCTGGGATTTTCTTCCGGTGAAAAGATAAATTTTGGTCTTAGCAATGGTTTATCCAGGGATTAGTTGCCCTGATATTTTGACACACTTTCAGTTTCTCCTTGTGAGAGTCCGTGAGCTTCAGCGGTTCACAACATGCCACATTTCATGCAGTTTTTCGTTTAAAAAGCAGCCACACCAGTTTCCAATCTGGTTCATCTTTTTTCAGCATTGATAGCTCAACTTAATATACTTTTAAAAAAGGTAAGAAATGAAGAAAGCTGTACTTGAATTTTACATGGCATGATTTAAAATTATATTTAAATTGTTCGGAAAACGCATTATCTCACGTGCTTGTACATTTCGTCTGCTTTTTTACTACAAAGGAGACGGACTGCCTAGGCTATTTCAGCAAAACTAATTCGTTTTGTAATGCACTTGAACGGACTGTCCCACGAAAGATGTCATTTTTGGCAATTTTTTTTTTCAGGAGAAAACGTTAGTGTTCAAATAATTTAACAAGATGCCTTAAGAGGCATGTACTCGGGCTACCTTTTAGTAATGGAAACGTTATAGGTAACAGTAAATGCCACAGGAAGTCAGACAGGTGACATAGTGTGCATGAAATGTGCCGCTTTTGTGTACACGTTTACTCACTGAGCAAAGTGCGAGTTTATGCACGAAATTGTGATCAGTGAAAAAGAACACAGTGGTGACGAACATTAAAAGGCAAAATCAGTTGAAATTATCTTTTACTTTACGTTTAGTACAACTACGTTACGTTGGAGCCTTCCGTTTCGGATAAGCTTTTTTCCAATTAAACACAGAAGGTATAGCACATGGTCTGAGCTTTCTAATTCCGGCTAGAGTGGTATGAAAATCATCCGGCTTGAAATGACAGCTGCAAACTTTCGTGTGCCGTTCATCCAGCGTGAAAGACTTCCCAACATCTCTTCGAATGGCAATTATGCACTCTTTCCTCAAGCTCTGCTTTGATTCCTTGTTCGGGAATTGGAAATGAGATATTTTTTCTCCGTAAAAGCGACAAGTTTTTGCAGTGCAGTAGGGAACACGGCAGTTTAAAACCTTTTTTTTTTTCTCAAAACAAACAATTTACGCGCGCTAAACAAATTGGAAATTCTGGACCGACCAGACTCGTTTTCATGTTTTAAATCAGGCTGGAACCTAGTCTTCCGCAGATATTTCAACTGGCGTATTGTCTAAGGTTTTTTTCCCCAGTTTGCATCAAAACATCTAAAATTTCTAAACCATAATTAAAATACTTGACAGGTCACGGATGACATTTTTCTTGTTCACTTATAAAACATTTTCATCCCTACCACGAGTTGTAATTCTCTGCGGATAACAGGTATAAAACAGAGCTTAAGGCATTCCTTGGTGGGAGAGTCGTTAGTGGCATCGTGCATCTCTTTAAACAAATGTATCCACCATCTGCCTCCCCCTTGACGTAGTTTGGACCACCATGCCTTTATGTGCCTCCATTTCTCACATCGCATCCTTCTTGAGACTACGTCAAGGTGTTGAACAGTATTGAGGAAGTGAGAAGCAATAAACCTCTGCCTCTTGTAGAACTGGCTTCGAATCAGAGGATTCATGAGTGACCGTCAACTGCCTCTTAATAGTTTCAGCCCGGTATATAAATCTTAGTCTTGTAAACTTTTATGTTCTACAGTCCTCTAGGATCAATGATACGCAGGGAACTCATCACCGTTGTCTCTTCTCAATCAATTTTTGCCTTGTAAATTGACGTTGTCCCATGAAAGAACCACAAACGTTTTGCAATTCTTTGAGAAAAGCAGTCCCTATCTGCTCATGTGGTGATTCATTACTCCCACTTGGTCGTTTTAAGTTAAAGAATCCAACTGCACATCAACTTAACAGAATAAAGCTGATTCGATAACTATTTAACCTCGATTTTGAGTGCCAATATATTGATACTTGATAGCATATTATACAAGTTGCCAAAGTTTGCTCTAAGGTTTCTGATATTACAGTATAAGATAGAAAAATTTTTAGACATGAATTAACATCCTTTGATTTTTAAAAACCCAATGTACTGAAGAAACATGTTTACTTGGAAGGAACGTTAGCTTCAGGATTGACAAGACCTAGGATTCGTAATTTGTCGGGGATGGAAAACACGTGTAGAGTGTGATGTAGTTCTTTAGTGAACGTAAGTTGATTTAGTGATTGTCATAGTGAATTGAATAGTTGACCCTGTCTTGGTCAATCTTTGAGGTGACTTGATAAAACGGAGTTTGTTCATATTGTTGAAGGTAGATTCCACCACAGTCGGTGTAGATGAGTTTCGATTTGTGTTTTTCTTCAACTTAAGACATTTTTTGAAGTTTTTTTCCGTTTGTATGTTAGGTTTTCTTGAGTAAAGATTTTCTGTGAAGCACTTCTTCAAAGGCCAACGTCTGGTGTAGCGAAAACCTCGAGTCTCAGTCTGACTTTATAGATTTGATTCCTTGTAGATCTTTGAACAAATCTGGCTAAGGTAGGTTGTTGCAAACTTTAAAATTTTGGCTTAAGCACTGGTTATAATATGACTCCTACATGAGACGCCATTTTTTGATTACTGTATCACCTTTTATTTCGACTGATGTAGATTGGATACCTAAGTTGGCTGGATAGAAAGGGGTTTTAAAACTGTGATTTCAGTTTATTGTTCTCCTTTTTCAAAAGGATCTGTTAATTTGAGAAGATATTCGTATTTTTTTGAGAAACTCCGACCAAGATTTCAATACAGAACTTAGCTTTTCCAGCAAGGTCTCCATTGCTTCCTTCCTGACAGATTTTATACCCTTCCATCTTGTATTTATCAAACTAGTTCTATTACACGTTCCATTACCTCATTAATCTCTCATGCATGCGTGAAGGGTGGGCTATAAAATATCTAGTTTTTTGATCTTTTGGTAACATAAAGTTCTGGAGAGTTTCAGCTATTTTCTTTCTTTTTGCGAAATTGCATTCATTATTTAACGTCTGCAGTGCTAAGAACACTTTCTCTTATGCAACAGCAACTGTTACATTCAATACTGCAAGCAATTCAGAAACTACGGTGTGCCCCGCAGAAACCCAAGGGCTCTTACATTTAAAAGCACTGATTTGGTGAGATTTGTAGCCACGCACGTTAACCCATAATCGTGACGGCGTAAACGTCACATCCTTTTTGCGTGTTGTAAATTACACAATGAGTGCCATGGCAACTGCCTTGAAAAACCGATTTACCCATGGATTAATATCCGTTTGCCAAATCGTGCTTGTTGCAATCAATATTTATTTGGTGGTTAACTATCAACTTAAATTTATCAACTCTGAAAACCCGAACCAAGGTTTACTTCTTCTCCCTAGGATATCACATTTTATCTTACATCGTACCGATGTTAAATTCCTCCTGTAATTATAAATTCTTAATTTGAATTTTTTTCTTTACAGGCTAAATTTGATTTTTTGTTTACTTATCCCACCTCCAATCACAAAACGCACAGCTGTACCCATGTTTCATTCAAACATTCAAAAAATTGGATCCTTCAAGAGAGCAATGAAAGAACAATGTAAAAAGGAAGCAACTGGAGAAAAATGGTGATGAGATAACATGGCGTAGGAACTGCATTAAACAAGGACAAGTGAGTAACTGCTTAAAGATGGCGACCAGAGCGTCCACAATCAGTGGGAAGACCCAAAAAGATTTGAAGGACGGTTATGAAGCCTAAACAGGCATAAAGGACAAGAACAAGAGCAAGTTATCTAAAAAATGTCGTAAGAAGAATTCATAGTAGTTAAAAAAGATATTTGTTATATACAAATAAAAGGTGAAAGCAAAGAAACAGCACCACCATAAAATCAAAGTGTCGTCAACCAGGGTATGGACAAAAAATTGTTCCACCAAATGTCCGTGGATAGTTTTATGATTCATTTAAGTAGTATTCACGGATCGATAAGCTTGACTGCCTCGCAAAGTAGCCTGACCAGCAATCTGAGGATTTGAAGTTTTACGACATATGGTAAAAAAATTGCATGCGTGAGTAACACATAAGTCTGAGAAAGCCAAATAAACTCTTGAATTAAGTAAGATGACAGGGAAATAACGTACTGGTCCCAAAATCGCTCATATCGTTTAAGGCAGGTGTTGACAACATTTTTCAACCTCCCTAATCGCCATATCTTCACAATGAAAAATTATTGCATCCATGTATATGATAAAAATGCAGTTTCTATTTAATGCCAAGGGTGAAATCAGCAAAATTATTAAGAGCTTAGTAGACGTTGCTATCGAAGGAGTTACCATAGGGGACAAGAAAATAAAAAATACAGATAATGTTATTGATGCTCCTTTGAAAAAAAAAGGTTAAGAGCTAGAAAAGGATCTTTTGATTAAGCAGCTTAGATCTGATCCAAAAAATATTCCTCAACTCTGCCTAACAAGTTCCTAAATATTTGGTTTCAGGGAAGGACAAGTTGATACAAACAAGTCCCAATTAATAGTTTAATCAAATTAATCACACATCTTGAGACTGCGAAGACAAAACCATGGCAAATCTTTTAGATATGAAAGTGTCCCAGGCAATGAAGGATGGGGACTTTTGACTGTGAAGATGAAAAAATTGGACCAGATTTGCAGAACGAAGATTTGAAAAAGATTCTCAAGGCAAAACGATCTATCAGTGAATTAGCTATTCCTCCAGCAAAAGATCCTGATAACACAGAGCAGTTGAATCACTCTCCATCACCGACCCCTTTAGCCACAAATTGTCAAGATGAAAGATTGAGAATTGATGCACATATATTGATAAGCTTGGCTTGTTGCTGAAGATTTGATTGGCCCTTATGTCATAAATATAAATCAGCAATACGTTACAGGAAGACGTAAAACCAAAAAGTGTATCCAAATATAAAAAAGTCAGGTAGCATCTGAAAAACATTTAAAAACAACAGGACGACAAAGAGCAAATGAAGACTTGAATGAAAATGTTCAAGGTACTGTAAGAATTTATTTTTTAAGAAGAGAAGTTTATCTAAATTTACTTTTTCCCAATGTCTTAATTATTTGTTCAGATTTTTAAAACTTCTATACTAACTTTTAAATTAGTTTGTTCATTAACGATGGTAAGAAATTCAAATCATTAATGGCCTGGACAATTTCCAGGAATTCCAATGATTGTCTGTAAGCTACAGAAATGTTATTTCTCAAGTGGATTTCACATTACAAACGTACTGTTTAATGTGGAGGTCAAAGGTTTGAACCATTGTTAAACGTTTGAAAGAACAGCTTCAGAAAAAGTTCTATTATTCTTTAAATAACCATTATCATCAAACATGAGAACCATCTCACCAACCCTTGGTCTTTTGAGACCAAAGAGCATTTTGTCCTTTATCATAAAACATGAGAACCATCTTACCAGCACTTGGTCTTTTGACTTCAAAGACAATTGCAACCTTTTATTATCAAACACGAGAACCATCTCACTAGCACTTGGTATTTTAATTTCAAAGACAATTTTATCCTTTTGTCATCAAACACGAGAACCATCTCACCAGCACCTGGTCTTTTGACTTAAAAGAGGAATGCTATCCTTTTATCATCAAACACGAGAACCATAACACCAGCACCTGGTCTTTTGACTTAAAAGAGGAATGCTATCCTTTTATCATCAAACACGAGAACCATTTCATCAGCACTTGGTCTTTTGACTTAAAAGAGGAATGCTATCCTTTTATCATCAAACATGAAAACCATCTCACCAGCACTTGGTATTTTAATTTTAAGGACAATTTTATCCTTTTCTCAAACACGGGAACCATCTCACCAGCACTTGGTTTTTTGACTTAAAAGAGGCATGCTATCCTTTTATCATCAAACATGAAAATCATCTTACCATCACTTGGTCTTTTGACTTCAAACACAATTTTATCCTTTTATCATCAAACGTGAGAATCATTTCACCAGCACTTGGTCTTTTGATCCCAAAGAGAATTTTAACCTATCTATAAACAGCTATGTAATTAACATATTTTTAAAAAGGCAAAAAGGAATACAGCAACGCCATACATAAAACACTTAATACGTACAATACCTTCACTGGCAAAGTTGGCGCGTGATGAGTGTGACATATTTGATTGACAGGAAGTTCTTTTTGCATTTTCGTAACCGCCATTCTTGTAGCACTGAAATGCTTAAGGTTGGAAAACCAAAAACTTCCACTCTTGGCATACGATACTTTAAAGGACATAGTATTTACAGGATTCGACATCCCTGCTAGCCTTAAGCTAGAAAATTTTGCACGGGCTAGAAAAGATTTTCTGTCGCCCCACTAGCTGCAGGCTTGTAGAAAGTTCAAAGAATTATTAGATTGTTTATAGTCTATAGTTCCTTACGAGCACAAAAAAATGTAAAGGATAAAAAAAAGAATGTAAAAAACTACCATTCTATGGTGTCCTTCTTGGCTCTTGCGTGTTAAATCGTAATATCCACGAGGGAAAGATGTTCTAGAGCATTTGTAGGAAACGATAAAAATGTTTTGCCTTTATAATCGGATGTTTTTAAGCCTGATAAGTCCGAGGCTTATCCCAAATCAGAAAATCACAGGTAATGCCAGCTAAGGTTTAATGGCACAAGGAAGTTTCAAGATACGGTTGTACATTAGATGAAAACAAACCTAAATTATAAACTGTAGACCAACTGAAAATCCTACCATGCCCAAAGATAAAGAAATTGATGGTGTAAATGATGATGGGGATCCACCTATTTTACTGATGAGTTGGAGAATGATGGTGAGACCATGAAGATGACTCATACAAGACATTGATGTTTTAATGACAATAAAGTAATTCAAAACAAACGCAAAACAGTTGTAATTCTGAAACGTTTTAATTTAACCGATCGTACTTATCTACAGCCAGCAATCTTAACTCACAAGACACAACATACAAAGACAGAACAACTTAAGCAAAGTAAGACATTATGTTTTAATAATGGAACAGGTCATTGGCAAATCAGTTTTGATTTATATATATATATATATAACACTTTAAAAAACAAACAAATAACTACTAAAATTTACAAAAATGGAATTTAACTTTAATCAAATCTAAATAACTACAAATAAGGTCCTCGCATTACTGATTTGTAAATGATTCAAATCTTTGCAACGGACAAGAAGGCAATCATACTTAGATAAAAACAGCTTAGATTTCAGTATTTCCATAAAAGTTCAAGACACATTTTAAGAATTGTTTAATAAACAAACAAACCAGGGAAGTTTCCTTGTCATTCGATTTGCTTCTATAATCTGTTGTGTTAACGAGGTGCATGAAATCCGCCTGGAAGAAGACGTTAAACTTTCAGAAAATGTACTATTTTGGAGATTTGGTAGCAAACCATGCACAAAAAAAACAATGAGTGATAAAAAATTTTTCATATGTCAACACTTGCATCATCCTCACATGCATAGAAAGATTTATATTTTTTTGTTTAATCTGAGCAATACAAAAAGTATTATCTTTAAACAAAAAAAAATTTTCGAAACAAGTGAGCAATTGAAACCAAAATTCAGCTAATCTCCACACTGGTAGTGGGCCTTAGCCCTTAAAAACGACCACAAAAAATAGTGAGCCCGATTGTGGACATAGTGCCAAATATAATGGATTCAAGTTAGCTACAATCTATACTTAAGTTCATAATTATAGCCACACGCCACAATCATTACGCTTTTACCATTACTTATGTTCTTTCTGTGTACTAGCTATGCCATGCTGATAAGGCCTAAAAAGGCCAAAACAGCTGTCCGTGGTTGCTAGCATTTGGACCCACGATTTTTTTGGTAGTTTAAAGGGATAAAAAGAGCTATCACCGTGGCCATAGTGCCAAATAGAGTGGCTTCAAGTCAGATACTAGCACGTTTGTGCTATCTATACTTCAGTTCATCTTTATAGCCACATCCCACAAACATTGCGCATTTACAATTACTTAAAATCTCGAAGTACTTGTTTGTCAAGCTTCTATTATAAATTTACTTTTCCTTGGATAAAGACCAACCTAATATCTGGGGAGGAATGTTGTTCAAGAAACGAACGCTAAATCTGAAATCTACAGCCAAATATTACAGTCTTCATCTGTTGCCTTTGAAATACACAATGACTCCCACTCCATAACCATTAATTAAACATTCCTTCCATATTTCAAACATAAAATATCCGCATCACAAGAAACGGATGCATAAAAAATGCACAAAGCATACATACAAGACAAGTAAAATCAAACTAAGACAAGTCACACTAATTCTGTAAAACGGCAAAATCAAATGTGTCTTCAACGAATGAAATCCAATAAATAAGATATTGAATGAAACTGGCTATTTCTAGTGAATCAAAATACAGAACCCATCGGCTTTCTTGATTATCTTAGCATTTGATATAATACTATTCAATAACTAGAAATTTTGAATTTTGAATTTATTGGTACATATCAACAAATACTTACCAAACATATCATAAAACAAACAATACTTTGCGTAAACAAGGAACAGTTTTAAAGTAGAGATCTAAATCAAAAGGCAAAGATAATACCTTGTTTGTATGTTCGCTGAAGTGGGTTATAACTGACTGAACCCTCAAGTGTTCTGGGTATCAAATGTCCTGCCACACCAACATCATAGGGATCTCTCAAAACAAATACACTTTTTGTTTTATGGCGTGGAGGTTCTGAACTGATAGTGGGAAGTGCTTTCAAACCCATTTCGGTATTTAGTGGTAAGGTTAGAGAGCCTGACGTACTCTCAGTTGAAAAGGGACTTTGTACAGGACTTTGCAAATTTTTGCCTGCAAAAAAAACAAATCATTACCTTTATCTAAAGGAAAAAATAACAATCAGGGAAACGGGAAAAATAGGACAATAGCAATCAATAAATGGACTCTTTAGAAATATAATGGTAAGAATTAGAAGTATAACTCATATGTTAAAAGATTTTCAATGGAAAAATTGTCTAAAAAATTAGAAGAAATAGATGCTTCTTGATGAATTCAAAATTCTATCGTTTTTTTTTCAAATTATATAGCCACGACTTTAGAAGCATATAACTTACTACATTCCTTTGGTTCCTAAAATTGTACATGGTGTAAACATAGGCATTAGGAAACAAAAATTAATAACAATATTTCTGCTCGACTATAAATTGAAACATAGCATATTTTTAACAGGTTAAACAAAAGATATACAACAGAATTCAGTAAGAAGCACCTCCCAAACCTTTTTACGTAATGCTAAATACCTATTACAAAACTCAGTTATAGGTGTAAAAAATTATTATACATAAGAAACCAGACACCCAACCATCATATTTAATGTTTGTTCATGCCTCAGAAGAGTTCTGTTCTTTCATTTATGTCTTTACCAAAATTAAATTTTTAAAAACATACTCCATTGGTTTAATCACGAAAACAACCCATCTCCAACAAGAGGAAAGAATCCCAAAAACTTGTTTTCAAGAATTTACAGTATAATATGAACAACCATTAGATATGCACACAGTAGACACATACACGATCAGGTTCCTATGTTTTTCCAATCTTACCTTTGGATCTTTCCCCTGTGCATTCTGTAGACTGTAGTTGGCTTGGTGCATGAAGAAATGTACATCTGGATCCCTTGTTACTGCCATTAGGTGAGGAGTAATACTTGTAGGGTTTGTGAGGTTGCTGCCTTAGCCTGAAAATCGTCAAAGAAGTCAAAAAATTTCCAAAGTTTCATGAGAAAACGTTGTATTAGCAACTGCGAGAAATTTATTTGAGAGTATGGTTAAACGTTGTAAGAAAAAACGATGAGTGGATCTAAATCACTAATTTAAACTGAACAACAGGAAATTGTGTTGGGTAGGCTTCTGACTTGGTTACATGTACAGGTCAGAGTGTTTTACAAGTTCGTGGACCACCAAATTCATAAACAAAAAGAAAATCCGATATTAAGGAGAAGTCGGGCTAGTTGAAATAATCAAAGGTGTTCCTCAAATGTACAAATTTTAAAAAAAAAAAGGATTCCTAGAAAGGGGTTGTTTTTAGGCTCAGTTCATGGAAGGACTAGTAGAACGGGCTGAGCAGACTATAGGTAGAACTAATGGTTGATGTCAACATAACTGTTAACTATTTTCAAAAACATTTTATTCTAAATATTTGCCCGTTTGTTATAGGCAATAAGCTCAGAGATAAAGTATCGCATAAGTAAAAGGTTCGTCAAAAAGTCATTGCTAATGCCGCAACACAAACTCATTAAATCTATGAAAGTTAATACTGTACGTCACTTCCACATTGGGCGGGCGTGGTTGGCACAGTTGGTAAGATCTCTGCCTTCCGACCACAAGGTTCCCAGTTCGATTCCTGGCTTTTCCAAGATTTAAATATTTGTGCAACCTTCTTTTCCACCTAAGCCAACTCATCTTCCGGGGTAGGTAAATGAGTAGCAGCGTCTGCTGGGAGCTAATCTGCGATGGATTAGTGTCCCATCCAAGGGGAGTCAAAGACTCTCATCCGCTTAACACTACAGAAACTGGAGATAAGTGCCGGCTCCATGGGCCACTAGGCTCGTAAAGGATTTAGCTAGCTAGCTCTATTCCACATTACACAAACGAGGGTATAGCAGTTATGGCATATGTTATTTTATCAATCTATTATCTTGGGATTCCTGTGTTGTTCAGTTGGAATTCCTGTGGAACTCAAGGGTGACGTTTTGTGGCACTCGTTTTTGTCGTACGTCTGACGTTTTGTCACGTCACATGCCAACGCGCAAAAAGCAAATTTATGTACAAAAACAGACCATCTAACATTACTTCTACTAACATAAAGTTAGCGAGTTTAAATCCAGCCATGAATCCTTGTGTATTCAAAGGCTAAGCTAGCTAAATCCTTTACAAGCCAAGTGACCCATGAAGCTGGTGCATATCTCCGGTTTCTGTAGTGTTAAGCAGATGAGAATCTTTGACTCCCCCTGGATAGGACTCTAATCCCCCACAGTTAGCTCCTAGCACATACTGCTACTCATTTACCTACCCTGGAAGGAAGGAAAGCTGAGTTAGTTTAGGAAAGAAAAGAAGGTCGAACCAATATTCAAATTTCGGCAGAGCTGGGGTTCGAACTGGGGACCTTGTAGTAGGAGGGCAGAGATCTTACCAACTGCACCAACCATGCTCGTCCTAAAGGCAGTTCAGTTACGTTTAAACCATTTACCTTACACCAGAGCTTGCATCACTGCTTGATTCACTGTCGTCCTCCACAACCGGATGAGCTTTACGAAAGCTTCGATATGCCATTACAGAGGCTTCAGGATTTTCCTTCCACTGTTCAAGGGCAGAAATAAACTTTCGATATGCAACAGCAGATAGCTTGTAATTCCTCTGTTCGTACTAAAATAAGAATTCACAATAAGTAAACACGCGAGATAACCTGAGAATGAATTGAAAACAATATAACATATAACAACCAATACTTCGCAAATGGTAATCAGATACATAATATATCAATGCCTGCTAAAAAGAGTGGGTCCAAGGTTAAGATTTCATAATATCTTTAGTAGTACGATAGTGCAGCTTTCACTAGTTGTCCAAGAGTATTAATTTATAAAAGCTAAAAACTATATGCGATTGAGTATTGAACTAAAAATAACAGAGAAATCTGAAACCTGTAATGTTTTAAGTAATTTGTTGCAGAAAACTTAGATTTGGGACTTTTCCTAACTGCAGTAATAAAAATACAAATGAAAAGCAAAATATCATCCATTCAAAAATCCCATTCCACCTGTAAATAGTGGTAACTTTTGACAATGTAAAGCTTGTTGCACTTAGAGCACTGAATGGGGACCACATCAGAGATCCCCTTTACGATTCTGCAGTAAAGATCTTTTTAAACCCATTTCTCGACACTCTAATTCTCCTAATCATTTTATCATTCTTGAGAAGAACAAGAACACGACTACCCAGCAGAGATCACTAGCTAGTCTGATTAAATATAATGGTTAAATAGAGTAGATAAACTGACATAACAGCAGATTTTATGTTAGAAGATTTCAAGCAACCACCGAGAATGTTTCTGAGGAATAAAATACTTTCTAGAACCCTTTTTGTCAAACTTTGTTTTGATTGACTGAACACTTGCTATTGTGAATTTTTTTGTCTGAGGGCACCGCCCCTTCCCCCAGTCTACCTGGGTAGTTATCAAACAGCCAAAAAAAACATGTTTTAACCTAAAAAGTTTAAGTTAGATAGGAAATGAAATTTCAAAGTTAAATTATGATTTTTCTGTTTTAATTACCAAAGTGATAAAAAATGGATTGCATCTACTTTTACTATCGAAACTGTTAGCACTTTATAATTAATGGTTTATGTCCTGCGTAAATATATAATATACATGCAATAAAAATGCTGTCATAGCTATTTCCAATACTTCGAAAAAAAGTTGTGTTGTCAAACACAAAAACAAAATGCATTCATTAAACTTTAAACGAGGGTGATTCTTTGAAGATGATTGTTGAAATTTGTTCGTTTTCATCAGTCAAAAATCATCATGGCTCAGTGAGCCCGCCACTCTAATCTGCCACAATCAGATGTTTTGAACCGACACAAGGTGCAAATATGATCAAAATTATCGTTGGCAGCACTCCATAAAAGATTTAGGTTAAAACTTAAATATAAAAATTTTCCTCACAATTTTAAAAGATGATTTTTGTGTTTACAAAATGCATAATTATTTACTCATATATGTTTATTAAATCCGCATTTCTATAATATTTATTACCACATACAGGTAACAGTTACACTTTTTTGAACATGTAACATGCAACCGTTTTTTAACTTCTTTATTGACCTCAAGAAAAAATGTTGAACAATCAGATAACACAGCGATCCACATGCTCTCATCTAAATATACAACATTGTCAAATTATCTTTTGCCTTTGGCTCCAAGTCCGAGAAACTATTCAGTATTGTAAAATAATAGTACATACATAATAAACTTGTCTTCAAGTGTCTTTGAAAACTTCTTTAGCATCCCTTAACTTTCATAGAAGTTGCATTGGTTTCTGAATCAACCCGTTTCGAAAATGTCATTTGCCATCTTTAAAGCACTGATCTACCGCAAATAGCCAGTGCTGTTGTATGTATTTTGACCTACTAAGCATTAAATTAATTTGAAATCTTCGGGCACAGACAATGTCATAACTTTTTTCAATCAAATCTTCCCAAACAATGATGAGTGTGCCAAAGCATCCTCATTTACATGATAACTCTACCCAATGACTTCTGGGTTATTCCAAAACGCGACTACGATACATGGATGACGGAAAAAAAAACTAGTCTCAGGCTACCTTTGGTTTTGCTACCTTTGGTAGCCTGAAAAATAAAACTAAATTTGAAATTTTGTAAGCATTTCAGAATTCAATGTAACAAAGAGTACTAAGGTACTGAATCTGAATTTACACATAGCTGACATACCCTTGAAAGAAGTCGTAGAATAGAAGCAAAGTCCTTCTTTTCAACTAAGCAATCCACATTTTCGATGAGTGTGTTTTCATCTACCTGAAACAACTTGGTTTCCTGCGAAAGTAAAATATAGGAACAAAACATTAACTATGGGCAATCAGAGCCATGTTCAGGGTTCGTGCTGGGGTGAGGAAACAAAAATTAAGGACTTTTTAAGGAGTTTTTAAGGACCAAAATACAATTTTTAAGGAGTAATTTTTTTGTGTTTCTTTGACAAAAAAGAAATAACTGCCATTGCTTCTGTTTATTGTTCATGCACAATATCCTGCTGTTGTATAACTGAATATAAATGTAATAATAATGATGAAACAGAATAATAAACATTTGCAATTCATTATTGTATTTGAACAAAATGTGAACATAACATCATAACATGGCATGGTACTTCCCCCACAAATGTACAACGTCAATGAAGGTATAAACACCAT
>JANCMA020006792.1:0-17657 GCA_024336925.2 Zoanthus solanderi
ATATTTGGAATGTTCTACCAAATATAATTTAAGAATAGTTTTTTAATACTATTGTATAAAAATTAATAAATATATTTAATACACATGTGAACAATGCAAAAAACCTATGAATTGAATCCAGATCATTGTAATATAAGATATGATATTCAATAAAAGCCATCAATTGATAAATCTTGATTAAAAAAATAATTAATAAAACTATACCAATTTTACCAAACCACTTCAATTTATAATCACCTTCATGACTGACTTTGTAATTTCAAATAGTTTATTCATTCGAACTGCATCACTGGCTTCAGTTGAAGCTGGATCCACAGCTCCCTAGGAAGAACAAATCATTGGTGATGGCACTCTAAATATGTTTTACTAATAGCTTGTCAAAAGCTATAGCATTTAACTGACTTATAAAATGCCTCCTCGCTCCCACCTCAGGGAAAGGACGCGATATATGGAGGATGTTTTTAATTTTAGCAACCTGATTCATGCATCACAGGCCTAAGGTTGAAGTTGTTCCTTTTATCATTACCCATCTTGGACTGTAGGGCTTGTGTGGGTACTTGGGATGGGCATTGCATAGCCAGTGAAGTTTGAGGTTATTTTATAAGAGCAACGGAAACAAAAGTACACGATACTAAATACAAGAATTTTCCCTTACCGACTCAAGAACGGTGTACATTTCGTCCGCTGCATCAGGGTCCACTTCTAAGGCCGATAAATCGATCCCCATTACTTTTGTCCAGTCCAATGGAGGCATTTTTGAAGGCTAGGTTTCACAAGCGAGCCTCGAGTAAAGCTATCTGATAAAGTAATTCATCTCCACAACAACATAGACGCTGCCGCCATTTTTGAAATATGGAAGATATTAGTTACAGGAACGAGGCTTGTTGTGTTGTTCAGCACAACAAACTCTGTGATTGGATAAATATTTTAACCAATCATAAAACAGGTTAGAAAATTATTGAAATGAGCAACCGGAGAAGGCTTCTGGGAAATGTTTTTGACAGACGAAATTAAATATGGCGACTTTGCCAAGAACGCAAACTTCTCAAGCCGCTCCTACTTCACCAGGTGGAACTTTAAAACGGGGAGATAACGCTAAAAAAGGATGGATGGGAACTTTGACAAGAAAGAACAAAGCAAAACAAGAAGGCAAGTGCAAAAACTTTAGTTAGGTTAAACAGATTGAATTTCAAAGTAGGCGAAAGAATTATCTCACTCTGGTTTGTCACGCGAACAGCTTTCTTCCAAAGAACTTTCTGGTTTTCAATTTTGTTTGGAAAGATAATAAATCGATGGTTAATAAATAGAGAAATACCTCTGTCATTTATTATGTCCAAGTTTGCTAATTAAATAAATTTAGGACCATTTTTACTCGAGAGAAGATAAGTTTAGAACTTCCTGACGATCTGTCAAAAATAATACAGAGCCATGCAGGATATTTTAGAAATGCCACGGTTCACACACCCTGGTCCGGCGGTACATGCCTGGTGGTAGGTCGTGTTTTCAGAGAAGAATTGATGTTTTTTCTCTATAAATTGCCATTTAACAATTTTGAGTGTTTTCTTGAGGACTCGTTACTATATCCTTAAAAGATCTTTCATACTTTTATAACGCTATTAAATAAATGTCTTTTTTACTTTAAGAAATTTTTAAAAATTGTTGCTAAGAAAAATCATTCTTCGAGAATACAAATGGTTGTGTTTATTTGTTTACGTAACATCAATATTATTCTTGTATGCAGAAGTTCTTGTTTACAAAACTTTGCAATGCAGTGTGGACACAAGGAATCCCCCATTCAACACATCATAAATATGTTCATACTGGAAATAATTATAAAATACGAATTCTGATAACAACGTAAACGTAGGATCT
Source organism: Zoanthus solanderi (assembly GCA_024336925.2). NCBI lineage: Eukaryota > Metazoa > Cnidaria > Anthozoa > Zoantharia > Zoanthidae > Zoanthus > Zoanthus solanderi. Next base: position 1,873 of record JANCMA020006792.1, read on the forward strand.
GTTGGATGCATTGTCATACTCGAATGATTGAAAGCACTACCAAGTTATTTTCTTGTTTGAACAACTTGGCAATCAATTCAAATTAATTAAGGGATAGTACTAAGTGAAGTGTACCTGAACTGAACCACGTGAGAGAGTGTTCAACTTTAAAAACTTGAAAAATTATTGCAGCAAGCGAACCAGCAAAGGAAACATATTAAGGACTTTAACAACTCTGAAAAAAATTAGTTTAAATTAGTTTAGAATTGTTACTGCTAGACATATTATTATATTCAAGCGATTCATGAAATTTCAAACATTAAAGCAGTAGTACTGTAATTCTAAAAAAGTACAGTACAATGGTCAGTGCCTTATTTCAGATGCCTTTTATCTCACTGTCACACATAATTATAATTCTATGTAACACGTTCATTGGGTTATTCCAGAAAAATCCACTTCTCCCCCCGACAGATGGTAGCATTATTTGGGCATCCTTCCCTCCTGGATTTCCAAATTTACTTGAGCCCCCCTTACATATGGATTTCCAAGGTGTAAGATCCCCCTCTCACCTTTTCAGGGTTTTCACATGCAAATTTTTTTCACAAAAATCAAAATAGCTCCGAAATCGATAAATGATAACAACTTGGCATTCCAGTACTCCAGTGAAGGCATGGAAACTAGTTTAGTTGAGTCCTTTTCTTTTGCATTTTGTGTTGGCTGTATTTTGAATCAAAATGTTTGACAAATATTATTTTCACTCTGTTCTTGTTGTGTTCTGAATGTCAATTTACAAAGAGAATCCAAGAATAAAATGTTATGATACATGTGGAGAAATTTTTCATAGTTTTTGACAGGCTAAAAATGTCACATGGAGGTTGAACGAATGTCAATGAACCAAGCTTTTGACCGCTATAAAATAAAATCTTGGGAAATTCGAGATGTCGGCTACCCACATGCACAGCATCTTCAACTGTCGATCTCAAGAAAGTCTTAAATGTAAACTAATAAAATCAATTCACGACAAAAAAAAACACCAACTTTTGACATTTACTTCTGCACTTAAAACCGCCTCATTGAGATTGTCCCAACCCCCAGCAGATTTAAAATAACAAAAACGGTCCATCAAATCATCGCAAGGACGATTGCTTTCAGTCCAGCAAAGTTCCTGAGAAATCGGCTCTTTACTTATAGTTTTTCAGCAAAATTTGTCCTCAGTAAATCCTGCAAAATTCCCTGCGAAATTGACCCCTCAAGAACTTTCTAGCCTACATCCCCCCTTCCCACCTGGATTTCCAGACCTTCTAAATCTCTCCTCTCACCTAGATTTCCAGTTTGCCATCTGTCAGGGAGGTGTGGATTTTTTCTGTAATATTAAGTAAACCCATTTCAGGTCGCGGCACTTAACACTTTCTATTACAAACTTTTAGTTTTAAAATTATTTTTATTGATCCTTACCTTAAATCTTAAGCTTAACAATTAGCTTAATTAAGCCAATTATTTTCAGTTTGCATTTTAGTGTATTGAGAAAAAAGTTGAGGTTAGGATTAAATGTACATTATTTTAGAAACAAGCATATATTGTTATACATTTTATAATATTTATTAAGTATGCCTCAGTTTCGAAATTTTACTAAAGTTTGTTAACATTTTTTTACCACTTACAAAACACACCCTTTAAAATTCTATCAAACAGTGTAAATTATATCTCAGAGGTCATATGTAGATTACATGTTTGATTAAAGTTTAACAGATACATGCACTAATCCAGGTCATTTTTCACTTGTTTTATGTAGTTACAAATTAATTTGATCTGTATTTAATTGTATTTCTACAGTATGAGCATTTTTTAAATAAAAATTTCGTTATATTTAAGTACCTGGTTTTTTTTGTTGCTTAATATATTAATGTTTTTCAAATTTTCTTTTTATGACTCGAGGTCATAAAAATGTCATTGAACAGAAAGCTATTTCCTTATTAATTTTAAAGACACCTTTCGACATTTTTATTGAACTTTGAAGATTAGTTTATTAGTCAACCAAACCCACTGCTAAAGCTAGTCTGAATTTTGTTGAGCAAGTTAGCATAGTGAAATAGGTGCTTTTATTATCTTCAAGGCAAAGATTACATGGACAAGAATCGTTTAAGTAACTATAATATTGTACAACATTATTTTAATTGCAAACATTCATATTATTTTATCTAAACTCATTGCTTATCAGAAATTGTTAATTATAGCAGGTTCAGTTAGCAACAGATATTTAATTATTAATTGAGAAATTGTTAGATTTCTAAACAGTCTAAATTCTCTGGACATTAATTTTAATTTTAAAAAACAATATTGGTGTAAAAAGAACAAACTATTCAAAACATACATATGGTAGAAAGTTCTTGAAAGTAAAATTAATATATGTAAAATACATAATTTTAAATAATGCTTACTCTTGTGCTTAGTCAGTCAAATACAGTAATGTCTTTGTAGAAATATCAAGTGAAAATGGGTTATGCCTGCCACTTTGTTAATTTGCATGCTTGATAATTTTATCAAAATTATAGTGACTACCGTTTTAGAATTAGTTAAGCTTGACAGCATTTCACTACTAGATTTTGTGTTTTAAACAGCGACTATGGGACTTGTGACATATTGCACTACTTATTAATTATTTTATTGTACAATGATCAACTTTTGCTTTTGAACAACCTGCTGTTGAAAATTAATTTTAGATGTTTGTATTTATTTAATATTATTTTGTATCTTGCTGTAATGTTTTAACAGCTACTGTACATTTAGTTTAGAGAGGGTCTTTTTTTAAGAGGGGGTTTCAATAGAAGCCGGCAACCGGTGAATTTCGCCGCCTACATTCCAAATCACCGCCACCTACTTTCTAGTGACCATAGACTAACAGTAAAAAAACAACAAAGCAAGATAAACTTCCGTTTTATTTGTAAGCATTCTTTTCCTATTTGATGTAATAATTCTGGACTCAAGTTATGCATCTGCAAATACTTTATATTGCTGTAAACTGCATGCAATGAAAAACTGCCAAGATTCAGTATTCTATGGTTAAAATTGAAGTTCACAGACTGAAAAACTAAATACAGTTGTCACTAATGCTATAGTTACTTAAACAATATTTAGTACTGAATTTGATGTCAGAATGCACGAAATGGCATTTCCGTGCTTCTAGGACCTTATGACACCTGAAGTGTTACTGCCGCCTACTTTAATAGGATCCACCGCCTACTTCAAAACTTATTGAAACCCCTGTAAAATTAAGATTTAAAGTCCGAGTTACTAATTGGGAGATAGCTCAGATCTTGGGAGAAAGGCAGTTTTATTTGCAGAGGGAGGAAAACCCTTAGATTAGCAAAATGTCCGATCTTACAGCATGTAAAGCTCAGCAGGGTTCTAATCTGTGGCCAGTTTGAAGTAAGGGGAGGGGTCCCTGCATATTACTTTAATTTTGATATTCTGAATTCAGAAGATGACTTTATTGATACCCCCACCTTAATTTAAAAAAATGTAAAACTAGTCAAAAATATCAAAAAATGAATTCTTGCTTAGTAGTTTCTTTACAATTTATTTATTTAATTATTTTTCCATTAGTCTGTTATCTAGTCCTCATTCATATTACAACTTAATTTCATTTATTAGCAAACTATAAACTTTCCTTAGTTAATAGTCTTAGCCTTTATTTGTTATAATTGTACGCATTGTCCCACCTCGAATAGCCTTGTACGGGAAATACTTTAATTTGTAAAATTATTTGTTTACTTATAAATAATAAATTTTGTTGTTGTTGTTGTTGTTGTTATTGATTTCCTGTCACAGTGTTTACCATCCTGACTCCTAATGATGACAGGTTACTTAGTACATTAATGTGTACAGTGTACTGTGTGTGAGAAAAATATTGTTGTATGTGTTGTAGTTCATGTTCAATATGATTTTGAACTGGTTCAATTTATTTCGATTCAGTGCAAATTATATTTCTTGCACTGGTACAAGTTTTCTTGAACTGGTGTACAAACCAGTTTGTTTTTTTCAAACCAATTTATTTTTCTCATATCCGTCTCAGACCAATAACTAGTGATACATAGAAAAATTGGTATGCTAGCAATGGTTGCTTGTGTGGTCAAGTGGAGATGAAGTAGGACTACAGATCCAAACAAAGAAAAAGTCAGTAGTTCAAATCTTGGTGTGTTCCAAATTTAAAAAAAAAAGAAAAAAAAAAGTGTTTAAGTATAAGATGGTAAGAACAAGAAGAAAATAATAGGAGAAAAAAAAATAGAAGAAAAAAAGGAGAGGTAAGTAGAAAGTAGTGGTGGGTGGGTGAGTGAGAAGTGAGAAGGTGAACCTGTTATTTAAAATGTTCTTTAATACCCCCTAAAAACCAAGTACCTGTTTTATTTATGACCCCCCAAAATAAAATCCCTTTTAGAATGTCAGATTGTACCAGTGCAAGACAATTTATACCAATGCAAGACAAATTGTACTGGTTTAAGAAAGATTGAACCAGTTCAAAATCATATTAAACCTGAACTACAACATATAAATCAGGGAAAGATCAGAACATTCAGATTAAAATTTTAAAATTTTTCCAGTATGATAAATGACTAAAACTGCTGTTGACTTACCAAATAACAGAATAAAGAAGGTATGGATAGCCCATCAAGTAGTCAAAGACAACTGAAACCTAAGTCAAATGGCATTATTCTTCATGTCCATGGAGGTGGCTTTGTTGCACAGTCTTCTAAATCACACGAGGTAAAGTTTATCTCCCTATAAGTAAACATTTTCTTTATAAAGAAATATGAAGAACAACACTGTGATGGATACTTAGTGAAAGACACCATCTTTAAGATTCAGCTGTTCTCGACAAATATTTCTGTAGGTCAATGCTGATTGAGTGTAAGTTAAGAAAGCAGAGTCATCCATGGAAACAGCAATTTTCGTTTGCTTATTGTAGTATAAGGAAATAACAACATTATAAACTTCCCCTGGACAGGACACACATTCTTCACAAGTTAGGGTCCATTAGAAACTGGTACTCAATTTGCTGACCTTATAAATCCTTGATGAAAACAACAGAGAGTTATACAGTATGTGTTTTGCTTCTGAATCAATGTGAATATTTCAACCTCTTCTTTCTTAGGTCATATCTAATTTATTGGACTTCGGCATCTGTTTCAGGTCTACCTTAGGGTCTGGGCACGAGAACTGAGAGTTCCTATTGTGTCCGTAGACTATTCTCTTGCCCCAGAAGCACCTTTTCCCCGTGCTTTAGAAGAGTGCTTCTTTGCATATGCCTGGGTTCTAAAAAATGCTGGCAAGTTGGGGACAACAGCAGAGTTTGTCTGTTTAGCTGGTGATTCAGCAGGTAAAGCAATTAATTATTGGGTTTTTTATCTTACCACCTTTATCTCACAAACTCTTTGGTTCAGCAAAGTTTTTGCAATGCTGTTTTGTACCTTTAGTTATCTTTTAACAAAACACTAAATTAATAATAATTAAATCCTCACTATTCTAGTGTTCTAAACAATTCTTGTAACATTATTTCATTCTTTAATTTGGATGAACTGTAACCTATAATGCTTGTAGAGGTGTTGGCGTAGAATTAAAATAACGCAGCTCAGTTTGTAATCTAACAACTAAATCTGCTTGCTCCCTGGTAATCCAAGAGTCATGAAAAGCATAATTGATGTCATATGTTTGGAATTTTAAATGGACAAAAAAGGGGAAATAGCTTTAAAATTATCTGTCAAATAAAAAATTCAAGGATTTTTTAATAACTAACAATTATTATCTATAGATGTCATGGTACGTTGTAAATTTTATCTGAACTATAACTTTTATTTTAATATTAATGCATTGCAATTAAACCAATGATAAAAATAATTATTAATTGTTATTAAATCAGTATAAAAGGCCACGTGTACCCCTCTGTAGGGGGCAGCTAAACATTACTTAAGGGTATCATTTAAAGTTCATTGTTCAAGGCAGTAGTGGTAACATTGTTAACCTTTTTTTCTTAGGAGGAAATATCTGTGTATCATTGAGTTTAAGAGCAGCCGAGTATGGTATTCGATTACCTGATTCATTATTAACAGCATACTCACCATTCAATGTTCAGTACGTTCCCTCTCCATCAAGACTCATTAGTCTGATGGATCCCTTGCTACCAACTACAATTCTGGCTGGCTGCCTTGCCTCATATGCTGGTCTGGACAGATCACCATTTGACGAGTGCACAACCAAAGTTATCAAGTCATTATCTTGGAAATCAGCTAAACCAGTTGGTATGTCTGTGCAAAATAGGAAAAAACCAACTTCGTTTTTACGTAGATTTCGGCGAAACAGACAAAGTAAGCACAATAGTGAAGCTGGGAGTCCATCACCAAGTTCTTCTGCATCCAGTAGCCCTGTGAATGGAATTTCTACTCAATTAGGAAACTTAGGATCACTTAATAAAGAAATGACATTTCCAGTTATGGCACCACAGAGGAATAGTGTGGGGAATGAGAGTTTTCACACCTGTCAGAGCCCAAGTCAATTTTCATTATCCTTCCACAAGCACAAAGAGAATGATGAAAGTGGTTGTAAATCTGATCCACAAAATATTACCAGTCTCCAATTATGTGATAAAGAAAACCTTGAAACGGACAATGTGCTTATACATTCAGAGACTGTGATTAAGTCCCCTGCACTGCCTGTCGACAGCAGCTGCCAAAGCAGTAAGTTTCAGCCAGAAACCACTGTTACAGAGCATCAACCAGATCATGACAATCCTGGTAGCTTGTCAGAAAATATGAAAATTGAAAGTGATACCACCTGCATTGAATCAAATCATGTTCTAACAAATTCCACCACTCTTAAATCTCCTGTGGATGATCATCTACATCAAAGTGTTGGGAAACTAGTTTCACCAGATTGTGAGCCAGCTGTGATTCCTCCTAAAACAAGAGCCACTTCCATGTCTCAGATCTGTCTGCCAATTACAAAGAACCCTTTTATGTCACCATTGTTAGCACCAGATGAAATGCTGGACACACTACCACCAATTGATATTGTGGTAAGTGTTTTAAAGACTCATACGCAACCAGCATCCTTCGCGGTCGCATTACAATTCTCTCCGAATTAGTTGCAGTTGAAAAATCGTTTGCTTTTCTAGTTAGAAAAATCTCATTCCATCACGTGTTTCGATTTGTTTCAAAAGGTTCATCTTCACTCCAAGATGTATTTGGACCCTCTATCTTTAGTTTTTTGTTAATATTTTGAAATCTTTGAAAGTAATGGCTGGCAAATTTCTATGTCAAAAGAAGCCACTGGGTTGCAAGTCTGACTCCCCGCTTTACAAATACAGGCTCCACGGCCTTTAGCACGCATACACTGCCCTTTGCAGTCGTATGCTATGCTTTCCTGGAATAAATTTTTACAGCACTCAATGAAATTGTAAAAAACATTTAGCTCTCAAAAGTAAATAAATTTCATCCACAAAATTACAGATTCAGCTTTCACTCGGCAAAAGTCTCACCTCGTGGTTGACTGAGACTACTGACTAATCGCCACTCAATTCATCTGCAATCATCGAGCCGTTTGCATTTCTATTTGTGCCATTTTGATCAGATTCAGAGTCCCTTTCCGTCATAGTTTAAATTAAATTGAAAGAAGGGAAGATTTCATAGTTAAAAATACTGGTGATCAGAAGTGTCATTTGCAGTGTCAGTGTGAGTTCGCAAAAACCCATGACCGAAAAAAACCAGCCAATCAGAATTGAGAGATCACATTCAAAACATAAATAAATGGCCGCTATGAATCTTAGTTGTGTATGAGTCTTTAAATAAATGACTGACTTTATTAACATATTCAGGAAAGATATAAAGCAAGCTTTGTACCAGAACTGTAAAATAGAGACAATTTGTCTCCCTTAACTTCTTTGTAAAGAACAATCGTTAGTTTTGTGGCACAGTGCATCTTAAAGAACATCTTGTATGGTTTTGGATTATCTTTTGGTAAGGCTTTGTGATTTTTTACATTGAAAGTTATAGTGATTTAGGTATGGGTATCCTTTCTAGTAAAACTGACTCAAGGTAATTATTAAATTCAAGCTTGATCTCTACCAAAGGTCATCAAAATAAGTTGTGCATAGTTTCCTCAAAAGCAGGGAATAACAGAATAATTGTTTTGTAAAAAGTTCAATATTTTAAAATAGTGTTCTTTTTACCAGGCCTGTAGTCTTGACCCAATCCTGGATGACTCAGTGGAGTTTGCCAGACGTCTGAGGAGCCTTCAAAAAGATGTTGAATTGTACATTCTGGAGGATTTGCCTCATGGCTTCCTGAATTTTAATCTTGTCAGTCAAGAAGCCAAAGAAGGGTGTGATCTTTGTATTGCTTGCTTGAAGCGCTCTTTAACAGGAAAGCGCCAACCAGACAAAATATCACAAGCACCAGTATTTTAAATCAAACCCTGGACATTAAATCATATGTATTGATTGAATGGTTCAATAACTATAAATTAGAATAATTATTAGTAAATTAAATATGAATGTTATCCAGCCAAGTTTAGTAAATACAGTTTTGCAATCAGTTGTTCAACTGCATTTATACTACGAATTGTTTTACACACTATGAACATTAACTAGTTTTGTTACCTGCCAGAGATTATGCTGGATGGCTGTGATATTTTGCATTGAGTTTAAAATTCTAATATATCCAGGAAGTGATAAATTGCAAATGATATTATTTATGACTGTTTAACTAGAGTGTTTTATCACTAATTTAGTTGTTTGATCAGTGCATCAACACTTGACTTTTAGATAATGAATAACTAAGTGAATGAATTGAATGAATGAATGAATAAGTGGATGAGTGAATAAATGAATGGGTGAGTAAATTCAATAAATAAATGGCTGAAAGAATAATTGAATACTGGTAAGAATAATGTGTGACTGGGTGAATGAATGAATGAATGGTGAGAAAACAAAATTAATGATGGACTTGGACAATGAATCCAAGATATTTAAATGTTGATAGTTAAAATAACAAACAATGAGTTCTCAAATATTTAAGTCAAAAATGCAGGTCTATTTAGTGCAAACAAACTGGCAGACCTATTACAATATATCTATATTTTACTCATCTGTCAATGTTTCTTATTTATAACAATGCATTTGGATTTAAGATACTCCTTTGATGTTTTTATAAACTGCAAAACAAATTAGCAGTACTGTGCACGTGGCTAGCATTTACATTTTATATCTAATAGATGTTACAAGTTCTGCATTGGATTGGTTTTGCTCCTTAGAAAAATACTTTTGTCTTTTGAAACAAAATTAACAAATTTTCTCTAGATTTTTGTCAACATTACTATTTCATTTTGCCCTACTAATTGTGTGATATAAAACAAATAGAACTCTAGAGTTCTAAGGAATATTGAATTGCCATCCATTTCTTCTCAAAATCCAGTTGCTGTATAATTTCACTTGAATAGGTTTGGTCATTCTGATTGCACTAGATTTCATGATCTAGTCTAACCTTATTTTGTCTCTACTAAATTTATAAAAATACTGTTATTTTTTATTTGACCAGCTACTTTTATCATTTCTGAGTATGCTCAGAAGCATAAATCAAGTATGATAGCAACAAAATATTATCTTTGCTATACATTCAAGTTATATTTTCTAGAATCCTGATAATTGTGGAATTTACATCTGAAAGGCCTTGTGCCAAGCCCCCATGTGAAGTCATTCACAGTGATGCAGATTATAAGCTACTGTATTGACACTTTTGCTCATAGAAGTTTGTTTTGCCATCAAAAAGAATCCAACCAGTCACATAAAGCAAATGACATCATGTCAGGTGCGGGTTGACACAAGGCCATTTTACTGGCTTAGCAATATTGGTATCTAAGATTTTGTATAATTTACTAAACTCTGAACAATTTGATTACCATGGCCAGTTTGATCATATTTTTCAATAAATGGATTTGATAAGCCTTAAGTTTTTAACTTAATACTTCTTTTAAGTGAATTACGAACTGCAAAGAGGACTTGGTGTCTGGCTTCAAGATATCTAGCATAGGCTTGCACAAGCATCGTGTTATAGGAGTTTTTAGTTTTCAATCTTTTGTTTTTAAAAAAGTAAGTCATCTATTTAGTTTATTTTATCATTTGTAAAAATAAGAAAACAATGACAACCATTGATATTGTGATTGTATATAATACTATGGTGACAGGATAGTACTCCCTTAACAAGATTTTACAGATATGCTTTGGATTTCATCAACTTAGTCATCATGAAATTAAAAAATGGTGAATTTTTAAATTGTAAATATTATTACATAGGTCCCAAATTTCAGGTGTCCCACCAATGCAGGTCCAGTGGCAGGTCACCCATGGGTGTACTCACTAAAGACTTTTTAGGGGGTCTGGGGACAAAACTTTCCGATCAATCACATGATTTTGAATTAAATGTCGACAGCGTCGTAACCGTGCTTTAATTTCAATAGGACATAATTTTTGTGTGTTGTTGATAACAAGAAGATGAAATTTCAGAGATTTTAGATAACTCAATCCCAAGAAGTGATAATGTTTTTAAGGGTAAGTTTTCATAATACTCAAACAAAGCTTTCAAGCATTAAGCGTGAGTCTCTCGCATTCCGTTTTACTCTCACGCTTTCACGCTGACACGAGCATAACTCACGCATTAGCACTCTCCTGGTAGGTAATATTAGAGGTGGTCAAAAAAGTTCTAAATTGTTCTTCTGCACTGAGCGCCGGCCGATATTTGATCTTTTATGAACATAGTGCATTTACAACGAATTGAAAAGTCCAAATTTTAAAACGTTTACGAAAATCAATCCCCAGAACTTTCTAGGACTTTTTTCGCATTCGATACTAACTTCACCAAAACGGCAAAGGCCAAGGGGAAAATCTTTATACTCCTTGGAAATCTCAAACAATGGTGAAGGCTTTGAACTAGTTATTGAATTACCTCGCCAAATTCGATCAGGAAAAAAATGTCGGGGCATCACTTTCAATAGACCGTGACCAGTTCCTATATTTCTAGCTGTGGTGTATGAACAGTTATCATCTATTAATCGCTTAGAACATCAGATTATTGTTTACACTTAAATCAAAGGAAATCACCACATTAAAACAATCAGAACAAAATAAAACATGTTAACCGAACCTGGAACTTGTATTGGCGGTGTGTTAACTAATTTCCTCTAGAATATCGCTACACAGGAGTTTTTCGTTAAAAATGGAAACTCAAAAATTTGTTTAGTATGATCACTGGTGCTTACAACAAAAAGTAGATAACCCCTCACATGTGTTTCTATATTTTCTGGTGACACCCTAATTTATAGCACTGAATTTAAGGTGAATCCCCGTCCTAATTCATGCCATCCCCCCCCCCTCCCTTCCTGGCATAAATAATAAATGTTCCCCAAGCAAACTGGATGCAGTTCAATGGCACCCAGGGAAAAAAATTTGTATGGATTGAGGAATGGCTCACAAACAGATCACAGAATGTTACAGTGGACGGTAGCAGTTACATCAGTTGTGCCGCAAGGCACAGTGCTCGGTCCGGTAATGTTTTTACTGTTCATTAACGACATAAAAGATAACTTACGATGTACACTAAGTCTTCTTGCTGATGATACTATCTTATACCCAAACCCTAATCCTATTAAACCTTAAAGCGTGACTTTGAAAAACGTGGGTTATGGGCTAAAAACTGGCAGATGGTTCATGTTTATTCCCTCTAAGTGTTACAGAATGTAGTGCTGGAAGTGGAATGTATTATTATTGAAAGATTACACTCTGTACAATCAGATCCTTACAACTGTCCAGCAGCACCCCTACCTACTGTTACACGGATTGCAGTGGAAACCATATGTTAACAAAGCTAATTCAACTCTTAATTTTGTAAAAAGGATCTTGTATTCGTGCTCTCAGGCAACTAAACGGGCCACCTACATCACTTGTTAGACCACACTTAGAATATGCATCAGTTGTATGGGACCAATACCGGCAAAACAAAGTGGACTAACTCGAAGCTATACAAAGTCGTGCTAAGTATTATGACATCTTTACAGCGGCACTTTCTATAAATACTTGTGCTCAAGTCCATGTCATCTTCGATCAGTAAATATTGGGACATCTCGATCAAAGGTGGTGAACGCCAGAGGTGGGGCGAATCTAGTGCTTTCGAGGTGAAGATAGGAGGTCCCAGTACACCAGTACCTAAGCAGTGGGGGAAGTTTATTACCAACCCCAGAATAAAGTCGGAGTAACTAGTATAGTATTGTTTTCTAGTAAGATTGTATAATATATATAAACCTTGACCAAATCATGCCTTACGCTCACAACAGTGGTATGTAAATTTTTCATTGATTTTATTTTGACACATGCAGGTAAACTTGTGCGACTTTGTAACAACAACCCTCTGGCAGATAGAAAAAGAGCGCCTACCAGAAAACAAAGAGCTTATTGTTGGAGGAGGTTTAAGAAATGGCGAGAAGGCAATCAAAATAAAAAGAGGATAATGTTATGAAGTATAGGAGCTTGCATCCAATCATGAGGAAGCAGATACACGGATGATACTGCACGCCAACTACGATGCTAACCAAGATACCAGGATTATTATTTAGTCACCTGTAGACGTACTTATCCTCTGTTTATGTTATTTTCGTAGTTTGGAATGCCCATAAATGTGGTTTCACACCGGTGTCAAGGACGGTCTACGTTTCATTCCTGTCCACAACATCGCTCACAATTTATGTGAAAGGATGTGTAAAGTGTTACTGGATTTCATACACTGACTGGTTGTGATTCCACCAGTTCCTTGGTAGGGATCGGTAAGAAAAAGGCATTGGCTACATTAACTCGCAGTGCCATACACAAAGAGAGTCTGTGTCTTTAAGGAAAACAGCAGGAGATTGGTGTAACAGCAGTAACTAAGTGCGAGGAATTCATCTGTGATCTTTACCCATCGCCTAAGAAGACGTCAAACAATATTGACGAGTTACGGTATCTACTATTTTGTCATAAAAAGAAGAAAACTGAGATGCTACCCCCTACATCAGATGCTTTATTGCAGCATGTGAAGCGTGCAAACTATCAAACACACGTATGGAAATGCTCCCTCGATGCACAACAGGTTCTCGACGTGCCTGAAAACCATGGTTGGGAAAGATAAGATGGCGTTTTGCTACCCCAATTGATGACCAAAGCCCCAGGACCAGATACCCTGTTAGAACTAACGACGTGTAAGTGCCGAAAGTCAGAGTGTAAAATAAACTGTTCCTGCGGTAATCTAGGTCTACCCTGTACAGAGGCTTGTATTTGTATGGCAGATGAGACCTATAAGAACCCAAACAGCGTGACTCTCGTTACTAGCGATTCGGAAGACAGCGAGGAAAGTGATGTAAACTGAAAGTTTACAGATTGTTGAAGACAAAACGAGAAAAAAACAGAGAGCAGGAGCTGAAAGAAAATACTATTTTCTCACAACTTGCGGTAGTTTTCTTTTTTAGTAGTTTTCGATATATATATTGTTTGTGCAAACTTGCCTATCAATTTTAGATTAGACAATGCTCATTTTAACTTTCTGCCTCGTTTTTATGTTAGCCGTTATTTTTCTAAAATGTAATGATATTCACCGCCCTTGAAGTGCCAAAATACATTATGTTTAAACCAATTATAGAAACTTGAACAAGACTTAACACATAAATGAGCAATGACATTAATATTAAGAAAATATCTCGAAACATGACATTCGCAGATAAAAATATATGCAAATTTTGGCTTATTTATGTCACATGAATAGTCACGTGATAGTTATACTTTACTAATTTTGAATTATTTTGCTTTGCCTCCTTGAGATATAACTTTATTTAACGTTTTTCGTCTTTTTTATAATGAGCAAAAGGTGTAAAACTTGGCAAAATGTGTCAGCCTCGCTTTCATGCTAAACTGTGGGTTGTTCATAAAAAGCCCCCTTAAACCTATACCACAACTCAATTCTACAAACTATCAGGTGTTAAACTACAGGTCTTGTTCTAACAGAAACCGCTGTCAAACCTTTTCTGACTCATGATTTGTACGAAACTCTAATTTTGAGGCCTTGGCTTCATGACTATGAGTCATTGAATGTATATTTGTCCAAGACTATTAAGACAAAGAAATATTTGTAAACATTCGATATGAAGATAATAAAATTTTGCGTTATTGAAAATTTATTAACAATGTTTCGTTTGATGTCAATCTTCTCTTTGTAATCGTTTTAGTTATATATCTCTTAAAATAACAAACAAACAAACTTTATCCCATTATATCTAAGAAAAATACATAGGAAAAAATACCAGCAATAAATAACTGAAGCAACCTGCGTTCACTGCATTGCAAGGCGCGATACATGACCTGAAGAACAGAAAGCAAGAGTTTGAACAAACAAAAATTTTTATATTAAATAAGTACATAATTAAAATGGTATATTAAGTTCAAAAAGTTTTACATGAAGAAAGATTTTAAAAAGATAGAACTTCTAAAAATTAACGCGAAGAAGATAATTTTCAGAAGCAAGTAGCAAAGCATTCCCTGCTAAAAAACATTTGAAGGACTGGCTAAATGAATCATATATAAGATAGACACAAACTGTGCTGTCATGCTTCTTTCTGGACAACATACTTACTTACTTTGGCTCTTAGCTCCATGCGGAGCATATGCCATCTACTACAGAACGCCAACGCACACGACTTTGGGCTTTCCTGTTGGCGTCCGTCCAAGACATATCCAATTTCTTCATTTCTATCTCTGTGTCCCTTTTCCAGGTATTTCGTGGCCGCCCCCTTTTCCTTTTTCCCTGCGGATTCCATGTTAAGGCTTGTTTGGTCAGACTGGTATCATCCTTCCGCAAGGTATGTCCTATCCAGTTCCATTTTTTTCTCAACATTTGCTTCCCAATCGGTTCTTCATCTGCTCTCCTCCATAGCTCCTCATTGGGGATCTTATCAAACCATTTGATTCTGAATATTGCTCGTAAACATCTATTGACAAAGGTCTGTATCTTCTGCTGGGTCTTTCTAGTTGTTCGCCGTGTCTCGCAGCCATAGAGCAGTACTGTTTTGATGTTGGAATTGAATATCATGAGTTTTGTGTTGGCTGTAAGCTCTCTAGACTTCCAGATGTTCTTGAGCATATGGAAAATAGCTCTTGCTTTTCCAATTCTGGTCATCACGTCTTGTCTGAACCCCCTTTCTTATCTACGATGCTACCCAGATATTTGAATGACTCCACTTCTGCAATAGGCTCCTCCCCCAATAGTATCGGGATGTCGTTGGTGGTGTTGGTTCTCAGTATTTTGGTCTTCTTCATGTTAATTTTTAATCCAGTTTTTGCGGAGTTGCCAGCCAACAGTGTGGTTTTCTCCTGCATCTGGCTTGAGTTGTGAGATAGCAGAGCGAGATCATCTGCATAATCGAGGTCCTCCAGTTGCATCCATGGATTCCATTGAATACCATTTCTTCTACCTTCTGTTGTTGTTTTCATTATCCAGTCAACCACCAATAGAAAGAGGAACGGGGATAGGAGGCATCCTTGGCGAACACCCGTGGTCACTTCGAACTTTCCCGACAACTGACCCGCATGAATAACTCTGCATGACATACCCTTATAGGTTACTTCTATCAATTTGATAAACTTTTCGGGGATCCCGTAGTGCCTCATTATCTTCCATAATGTCTCTCGGTCGACGGTGTCAAACGCCTTCTCAAAGTCAATGAAATTGACGTAGACAGAGGAGTTC
>JANCMA020006872.1:0-17656 GCA_024336925.2 Zoanthus solanderi
CAAATGTCATATTTTGTATGTGTTATATAAGGAGAAGTTGGTTGTTGATAACTGACTGGCACTGAAAGGGTTAAAGACGGTTTTAAGACTTATTAATACCGAAAGTACAAACGTTTAAGACCAATTTTTAAATACAAAAAATCAGAAAAAAAAAACATTTTATTGCGAAATAACAATGCTTTTAAACACTTTCCATGGTAGACAAGGTCACACCTTCACAAAAATCTATAAGCTTTATAACCGAATAACGACGAAAAAGTTCTCTTTGGCAACTTAGTTAAACTGTTGTAGTTGAACTTCTAAGAATACTTCGTAAACAAACGTATTGCTTAATCTCTGTTAACATGAATGAATAGTCGAACATTTAGACAATCATTAGTCAACTTAATCTGAGATTTTTTTCTTATTAGAAACGTACAGTAATAATTGTTAGTGTCATAAATAAATTTCGAAAGAAACGTTAAAACAAAAACTACAACATAAATATAATTTTGTAAACACATAAATTAAAAAAAATTTTTTTCCACCTCACTATCCAGTTGCACCGACTGTTGACTTTTATCCGCTAGCTGTGTCTCCAACTGACGTAACCTTTCCTCCAGTTCTCCGTTTCTCTTTGTACACACCGACAGCTGCGACTTTGTTTCCTTAAGAGCCTGGTCAAGAGTTTGTACTTGGGCCCCCTTCTTGTCAGCCAGAGAGCGAGTTTGCTGCAGTAACTGCTCTAGTTCAACTATATTACCAGAACTCTGCTTCATATCTTTGTGAACGTCTCTTATGGTAGTACTAAGTTCATTTATTTGGTTAGTTCTTTGTTCAAGATCTTCTCTAGCTTCATTCAACTTTCTATTTAACTCATTCGTTTCTTCCTCAGCCGTGGTACGCTCACGGTCGATCTCCTGCTCCAACATGGCGACCTGTTGCTGAAGATGAGTATGAGCTCCTTCCAAATCACGCATGCGCTGTTGAGCCTGTTGGAGTAGATTTTGTCGATCCGCTAAAGTCCTCTCAACCTGTTTTTTCTCTTCTCCACCACGCTGAAGGTCAGTGCGGGCTTGATGGATGACTTTCTCGAGTTTATTGATCTGCATAGCAAAGAAACTCATGATACAAAATAATTGCGATTAAGAGACATTCCTCTGTAAGAAATTAATGTTATTACTCAAAACTTTAATTAGCACCCAGGACTCCTGCATACAACTTAGGAGGGATAACTATCAAACCAACGGAACTTCACCATGAAAAAAATTGCACGTTATTGGTGTAGATAGGAAACACCTCAAGGCAGCTCTTGGTTGAAGGCTTTTCCCATTCAAGTGTCTATCTAGTTCAATTCTGCTTTATTAGAGCAGATAGATACAGCTTTATTCGAGGTTAGGAAAAAAAACAATAACAGAACAGTTTTCAGTCTGTGTAACTATAGCAGTTGATTTCTCTCCTACTTCATTGCATCACTTACTATAATGTTTAAACCAGTACCAGTTTGGGATTCATCTACTTAACAACTGGAAAGGAATACGATATTACAATTTTTATCGCCTGATTCTATCGATTGGTGACAGAATGTGAAAGCGAGTATTCAATTGTTTTAGTTGAAATCTTTGAAAAAAAAACAAAAGAAAAACGATACTTGTTTGATAAACAATTACTACTGAATTTATTCAAATAACCCGGCAATGCTGATGATACACCAGCGACTATTTGTCGAGTGAAACTGTCAAATTGATATTTCAAATTCATTTTTTTTCTTACCTTTGAATTTTTTAGTATTTTAGTTTTTTTCTGGCATTGTTTTTTGAATAAGAACGTTTAATTCCCCTACCGAAACGTATAAAAAGCGGGAAGGGACGCCATATTAAATTACTTGTTTACACTATTACTTGCAGATACTATATATCTCACCCGATAGATAGCGAGTATTTTTGATTGATAATGACTAGATTTCTACTAATATAGATTCGAAGGAAAATTACTGCCATTCAGTAAACTCTACTGAAAAATTGGGAAAAGCAACAGTTCGAAACCATATTCTTTTAAGCCTAGTGGCTCATTGCAGCCAGTGCTTATCTCCTGTTTCCCAGCGTTGTGCTAAACGGATCGGTTGAGAGACTTTGAATCCCCCTGAGCAGAACACTAATTCATCTCGGGTTACCTTCCAGCACAGGCTGGTACTCCATTAACCAACTTCGTAAGGATAGAAAGCTGAGTTAGCTTTGGCTGAAAAGAAGGTCACACAAATGTTCAAATCTTGCCAGAGTGAGGATCAAACCTTGGACCTTGTGGTTGGAAGGCAGAGATCTCACCAACTGCGTAAACCAGCCGTGTAGGAGTAACTTAATAAGTTTTTGAAAATCAAGGGGTTATACTAGCTTAGCAAAAGTAGATGTCCCAAGTCATGTTTTCCGGCTAGCAAAGTCCTTCCCCTGCCATGAGAAACCTCTGCTAGCAGGGAAAAGCCATGTGGGTATGCGTAATAAAAAAACAGAGTTGTCTACCTGTGACGTTCTGTCCCCAATTTCTTGCTCATGAGACTTCCTCATCTCTTCCAATTGGTGAACATATAGCTGGATCTCCTTCTGACACTCGGCAAGTGATATCTCCATCTGTTGAATCTGACGCGTGCCTTGGGCGGCCTGCTCTTGGAACTCCTGAAGTTTTGTCTCGTGCTGAGCAGCTTGTGCATCTCGAGTCTGGATTTCCTTGAGATTTTCTTGCAGGCGATTTTCTAGTTTCTCGATGGTCGAGTTTTTTGAATTTAGCTCTCGTCTGGAAGCTGTAGAAAGTACATGGCGGGACATGTTAGTAAGGCAACATAGTTCTTACCTTTTTAGTATTTCAATTTTAGCTCCGCCTGTTCAGTAATATATTTCCAAATTATTATTTATTCGTTGTTAGTTAGGCCAGAATGACGTAGTTAAAAACTACTGGGTAAAAATGTCTTTAATTATCTACTGCAAGGGGAGGGGGAAGGGACATTTTACAAACAAACTGTCTATGATGATCAACTAATCAAATATTGAACTCAAGTATAGATAGCACAAACGTGCTAGTATCTATCTTGAAGCCACTATATCGGGCACTATGGCCACGTTGGTAGCGGGCTTTACCCCTTCAAACTACCATAAAAAATATCGAGTCTGAATGCTAGCAACCACGAACATCTGTTTCGTGTAGTAGAACGCCAGGGCTTACCCCTGAGCGGGCTAGCTGCCTTCGCTAGATCTTATTAGCAGCTGTTTTGAGATTTCTAGGCCTCATCAGAATGGCATAGCTAGCAAACAGGCTCAGGTTCCCAAAAAGAAGATAATTAACGGTAAAAGCGCAACGCTTGTGGGATGTGGTTATAACTCAAGTATAGATAGCACACACAATAACCCTTCGATTAAGATTCATATCTATTTTAAGAAATTATTGCTCTCAGCGGATAAAGACGTCCGATATCTTACGACATTAGGAGGTCAATGGTCATTGTTATTCAACAAAAAGGTAAATGGAAGGTGGTTAATTCGTTAAGTAATTTAACCCTAATGTCGCTTGACCTAAACGTAAGTAAGAATGTAAACGTGCGACAAGCTTTTTTGTTTGGACGTTTTCCTATGTTTGTTGGTTGACCGCTGAGCTAGAAGGACATAGAAACAGTCGAACACAGAACACAGTCGACTAAAGAGAGCTCTGTCAAAATAAGAAAATATTATTTAACTTGCAGTATGCACACGCGTTCTGCATGCTGATGAGACACTTAATATTTACTTGTGTTAGAGACTGGGAGTGAACTAATGAATTATTGACATGTGTTGTTTAGGCTCCCAATCAGGTTTAAAGCCATGGGTTTACAAGCAGTAAAAATATAGGCATTTTTTTCTTTGTGTGGTTTACTTTGGAGACTGATAGGAAGGAGAATTTTAAAGTACAAAGATCATAAATCAAACTAAGTGTGAATTATGAAGTTGTGGACTCACTTTGAGTACAGTAAAAACCCGCGTATAAGAACAGTTGTTTTGGGGATTCAGGCTGATGCTGTTCTTATATTTCGGGTGACAACTGCAAAATCAGCCTGAAAGTGTTCTTAAGGCGTTCTTAAATATTTTTCTATAACAAAACAGTACTGCTGTATTTACACTATCAATCGATGAAACCAATGGAGTGCAAACGCAATGTTTTAATAAACTCATGAATTGAACGTAACTAGCATTACATTTGGGGAAATTTAGCAGTTCTTGTATTATACTCGGCAAAACTCCAGAAATTTTTAAACTTAATTAGGGAGCATGTAGTCAACAAATTTGATAATTGTCTAAGGGTTGGGATGAAATCTTGTCATCATCAGATCCAAAGTTTTATTGTTGTTACTAGTTGCCTCATATGATGGTTACTATTTCTAATTTACACGAAAGGCATTTTTTTTATATAAGGACAATTTTCATTTTTTAGGCTTAATGTGTTCTTATGTATATGGTATCTTTTTGACCAAATTTCAGCCTGAGTGTTCTTAATCCAAGTGTTCTTATATGCGGGTTTTTACTGTACTCACCTCCGCCATTATCAAGACAAAGTTTGGAGAACCGCAACACGTTCCCAAGTCCTATCATGTACGTGATAGTAGACACATACATATCGTACTCACTGACCCAAGATGTTTCTCGCTTCTCAGGAGTTTGGGTCTCCTTGTCTTTACTGATTTCATTAGACGTTTGGAAAGCACTCACATTGCGGGCCAATGCTTTGCCAAGGCCATTGCCCCTGTTATGGTTATTTAACGGAACTAACTGAAAATTGTGATCAGACTCTTCTAATACAAAAGCCCCGTTTTGTTCCCCAGCTGATCTTAGTTGTGTTATAGAAATGTTATCTGTCTCGATCTCTTCTCTTACTTTCAAAGTCTCTTTCATGTTTTGGTTTTTATAATCTCTTTCAAGTTGTATTCTTCGCAGCTCGACACTGGGATCTAAGAATAGGCAGCGAGGACAGTAATTGACATAAAAGCTGGGTGGTCTTCTTGGATATTCTCGTAATTCGCCTTTTTCGTTATTGCCGCGAATAACAGTTGAGTGTCTTGTTAGCTGTCCATTTTGCAAGTTCTGCGAATTAACAGTGCAATTATTGCTGTTGAGTTTCGTTTGAGGAATCGGGTAAGAATGTGCCGCTCGACTTCCGTTTGGTTCTCGATGAACGTGAGCCATCGTTTCCAAATTGCGATGGCCAGCTGCAACAGCGAATGAAGAGTTTCGCTCTGTCTTCTTCATACCGTTTTGGTTTGCTTCAAATCCACTAGGAATGAAAAAAGACGACATTAATTGGTTTCCACAACGATCGAAAAATTTGTCGTTGGCATTTCAAGACAAGCTTTTACATGTCGGAAAAAAACTGTAATTAAACAATTTAGAACAAATAAGAAAGCGTTCTGTTCAAGGGATGAAGAAAAGAAACAGTCAATTCGTTTGTATTGTTCCACAAAGCAATCCATTAGGTTAATTGTCAGCAGAACGGAAACTGTGCGACAAACATTTTGAAAATTAGTTTTTCTTTCTTTCTAACTGACAAGAAGAACCGGCTCTCATGGCGAGTTTGGTCTGGCCTGTAACAAAAAAGCACAGAAATAATTCTTTAAAAATTGTTATATCCTCCAGTATGTAGCAAGGCACTTTGGTTTTTCTTTTATTTGATTTCATTTTTAGTATCAAAATCGATAATTAGAAAATACAGTTCATTGAGTTATCATATTTTCTTCCACGAAAATACTTCAATAACAAACTTTTGTTCACCCATATTTTGTTCCTATTTGTTGTTCATTATGCAGATCTCTAATTCTATTAGCTATATTTTCAACAAAACTTGAACAAGCCCAAATTTGTTTTTCAGCTGGTCACTGCTAGTTGACTTTGAAATCCATAGATAGCAAATCAAGCGAGTTCAAATTTTGTGCACTAATTTAATAAGTTGAAAATAAATGGGCTTGCAATTATAGAATGATCGCGGGTGTCGATCAAAACTTAATTTAGTGAGAGACTAAAGATTTTTTTTTATCAGTTTATATTTTACGGGTTTTATTAAACTCAGTTTAAATTAAAGCGCTGCAAATACATGTTTAACCGGATCTACTTGACTGAATAAATAAAATGATACTTTTAATGCTGGGAACGTCCCTAATCAATCTTTTCAAACGGAATGGAAGATTGCATTATTTCAGTGGCAGCTTGTTGTTATATTTTATATCTTTTCTTAATATGAGTGATCCGTGTGCTTGCTCAAAACCTCATTTAACCTAATCACACAATCAGATATATCCTTTTAATCTTTCTTTCAATAACTTCAATGAAATGCAGTTTTGCTTTTTTTATTTTCAACTAAATTTAATTTTGAAGAATGAATTTTGATTGGAAAAGATTACGTATTTAGTTTATGCAGAGTGCGCCGGTGAACACACACTAGCTGTATTGTTTTTCTAAAATGTTTACAAAAGTGTCAATTTTTCCCGCTATTTTTGCAACAGCGTTAATTAACTACTGGTGAAAAATACACTCTGTTTGTAAAAACCTTCCTTTTTAAAAAACGTGGGGCTGAAAATCCCCGATAATTAAAACATATACTGAAGGATAAGAAAAGGCGTAGATTTTCCATTTCGCCCACTACAGGAAATCATGAACTATGAATCATATCTGTTTCTCGTCAATTTTAAACAACCGGCAAAGTTGAACTGAATGTTGAAATCACAGAGCAAAACTCATTAGAGAAACTAGTCTTCGTATTGCAGTTTCTTGTCAGTGCAACATCAGTTATAATGTGCTGGCACTAAACACGATTTTAAAAAGCAAAATTGAACTTACGGTTATACGAAACAGCAAAATTCATTAGAGAAAAATCGGCCTCCATAAGGCTGTTTCTCGTCAGTGCAACATCAGTTACGGTGCTGGCAACTAAAAACGATTTTAATAAGCAGATTTCAACTTACGATTCCGTATAATCAAAGACAAAGAGCAAACTGCTCATCAGAGGAAAATCGGCCTCCTTAAGTCAGTTTCTGGTCAGTTAAATATTATTTTTTATAGTGCTGGTAACTAAAATATAAAAAAAACATTCAGCTATGTCCCAAAAAAATTGACGGCTTCTTTTGTAAAAGTTTAAAGAAAAGCAAATTTCTGTTTTTCTGCAACTATTCTTCTAGCATGTTTTTACTTGTTCGAACATGCAATACCGGCTTTTGAATTTATATGTCGGATACCATTTTTGTCACGTATACGAATAATTTCTCCTTCTATAAACGAAACTCATGTAAACTCTTTATTGCGTAACGTTTCTTCGCAGCTCTTTCACATCCTATAGTTAGCACAGAACCACAAAAGGCTAGAAGGATAACAAGAATGAAATAACATGCTCTAAAATAATCTTCAGTTCAAAACAAAAATTTTATTGAAATTTGTAAAGGCCCAGGATAAATGAATTGTAATCATTAGAATGTTTTTACTATACTTTAAGACGTCACCTATAAGTTCAAAGATGAAAGTTATACCAAAGCCGGCCGGATAAAATACATCAACTTAAATAAAACAGAAGAAAAATTGCATTGACTTTGATTATATGAATTACATAATCAATTTGAACATAATTAGCTGGGGTTAATTTTTAGTCACAAATTTAAGAATCGTACAAAAAAAAATATTCAAATTATTTTTCAAAAAAACGTTTTCATTAATTATCTTTGTTTTTGGCCAAAACACTTTAACAAGTGAGCCAGTAATAATACGTTTGGCAAAGAGAAAATCAGTATATCACGACTTTTTAATCGAAACTTGCGTTTTGTTATTTGCTTTTAAGTGATCTGCCACACTGAATCAAGACTTATATCATTAAGAAAAGATCTAAAGCACAGAATTGGCAACTGATATATGAATCGGTTGTCGTTTTGACAAAACTCATATTCACTAAACTTGTCTCTAACTGAAAACATTGATATAAAGCTTTACTTACACTTAACATGGCTCCGTTTCACTTATGGCGATCCAGATTGATTCGCTTGTTGGTTTTATGACGATTAGGTTGAAACATTTGATCATGAGTATAAAATAAACCTATTTTTAATTCCCATGACAAATACTTCGTACACACTTATCAACTGCTTGGGCAGCCAATAACGCAGGTGTTTTGAAAAACTTCAACTAATCTGACCGGCCGACGAAGAGACATTCATTGGCAATTCAGGAGGTTGTTTCCAATGATTTCGAAACAAAATCAATACATTGCAAAATGTCAAATTATATTTTCCTTTTTTTTTCTGCCGTGTCAGTTTATTTACACAGCTTAAATGGATTTAAGCAATCGTACCTGCGATTTAAAAACTTGAAATTTCTCAAATAAAAATTCTGTTTTGACTAGTCCGTACTTTGTATG
The DNA here is from genome assembly GCA_024336925.2 of Zoanthus solanderi. NCBI lineage: Eukaryota > Metazoa > Cnidaria > Anthozoa > Zoantharia > Zoanthidae > Zoanthus > Zoanthus solanderi. Next base: position 8,386 of record JANCMA020006872.1, read on the forward strand.
GTGTCGCCGAGGAAGAACAGATTGAGAAAATAGCTCGGTAAACTTTTGGCTGTTCATTACGTCTTTACGGTCTTGAACTAAATTAAACAATCGAAGCGGACATTCCACCTAATTTACTTTTGTCCAATTGAAGGACAATAATTTGCACCTCAACTGGCAAAGTTTAATGGCAGCTGCCGGCTTAAATCATCACCGCTCCAATGACACTGAATCATAACGCATAAACAAGAATAGAAAAAAATTTAAATCTTCACTCTTGCTGTTGTTACTTTAAGTTAACGAACTGGAGAGAAGCGGTTAGATTAAAAGACTTTTATCTATAATACTAATAAAACCAATTACTAGTAAAGAACGATTTGTATGGCAAACATTTAGTGCATTGTCCAAGAAATGTATTTACTATACAATCAGTACGTCTCTTTCGTATTCCTATAAATACAACAAAACTTTATGATTTAACGAGTACTTAGTTTTAGGGAATAACCAACAAAATCTTATTTCAGATTGCCTACTTTTATTCTCTGTGTTTTATTGTTTCCTGCTCATAAGTTTTCCGAGGTATTTCGAAAAATAATTCTACCTATTATTAAAACCTTTCTAACTAGATTTTTAGCAAACATTGATACCGAATTAATGGCCGCGATAGAAAGGGTTTCACCTGACCTAATCAAAAGTGCTTCCGTTTTTACAAAAAGAAGCAGATTTTCATTTGCATTATATTTATAGATAGTTAGCTCAATAGCCGTCACAGGATTGCAAAGCTCTCTTTCATAATAAGTTAATTTTTATATAAGAATGTTTTTTTTATAAGAACTTTGCGGCTTCCAGAATATAAATTAATTTTCTTAAAAGAACGGCGTAAAAACATTAAGGCAGAGGCTGACTAATAACACAAACTTTTTATTCAGCGATTAATCTGAACGAAAAAAATTGGTTTCAGTTTGTTTGTAAATATAATAAAACATGTGTATAGCATTTTTTATATAAGTTTAATAAAGTGACTTTAGTTACTAAAGTGACAAATAAGGACATTTTGAGGCTCAATTGACCAAAGAATTTTAAAAAAACATTTTTAGCCTCAATTAAAACATAAATTTGGTGTACTCCACAAAGCCCTCTCCTGCCAACAATTACTAGTACTAGAAAACATTTTTCTTTTCTTTTTCATTTCATTAGTAGAAGCATACATAATTTAAAAAACGGCCTTCTCTTATTTTATAAAGTTCATTTAATAGCAATTATAGAAGAGTGAATATTCTTGCGTCTCCCTTCTATCGTCAATATATACTGTCTTGTAACTTAAAGAATGCTATTGATGCTGCGTGCTATGAATTATCATTTCCTGGCAAAATTTGTCTTTGAATTTTTAGTTAATTGTAATGAATCGAAGTAACGCTCTGATTATTGCGAAATACTGTCGAAATGAATCTCTATCTTCGTTCTTGTTCCGATATTTCCTACAACGGATGCTTTCGCCATTTCCAATATTCAAAAGTAGTAGAAATATGAAATTGAATGGTCGGCGTGTGAAGAGTTATGTTGCATTAAGGAAAACTTAAGAATATGTTTTTCGCTACTCAAATAAAAAAAAGTCTTGACCCAATGTTGATTTGCTATAAATACAATATTTTCTTCAATAGTGAGAAATACCACACTTGCCCTAAAAAAATATAAACACCAATAAAAATATACTGTTGCTATGGTTACAAATTTTGTGCTGTAGTTACAGATACTGTGCTATGGCTAAATATAACTAATTATAAAATAATTTGGATAGTACGTTCGTTTTGATTGGTCTACAAGTGTGTTTTCAAAGCGCTATGAAGCACGAAAATGGCGTGAGCAATGTGGTTTGACTGTCTCGGGGTTGTGAGAACTTACAGTAAGCGCTTCGTATATCATCTTTCTCTTTGTTAACAATGAAAATAGAAAATAATAATTTTATAAAAGAATCAATGAATATTTGGGCTCCTTGCTGGGAATTACGTTGTCCACAAAAACCAGGAAACTGGGAAATCAACTTTCGATGAAGGCCTGGCTGGCAAACTGGAGTTAAAGTTATCGTCCATTGCTAGCTATGAGCATGGAGCGGATATATTGTTTCCAGAAAGAGTTAAATATTAACTTAAGTGTATAATTAACTCTTAATTATGTTTGGTTTTTTTTTACCCAAAAGTCATTTCGACTAATTGGCCGTTGGGTCCTCAAAGGTCGCTTGGCTGTCAAAATTCATGCTTACTAACTTTAAAATGCATTTATCGAAATATTAAGAATAACTAATCAATCTTCTGCTAGGTTGTACTGGAGAAGCTCCGTGGAACTGATCTCGTGGTAGCTGATGGAATCTTTTTTTGTTCGTTGCTGTTGGCAGAATACTTGGACGCCCTCAGAATCGACTTTTTACCTGCAGCTCTTCTTAATCCATTGACAATAATATACAACAACCCTTCTCCATTGTCTTACGTCCCCACGATGAGATCAGGATCAACAGATGAAATGAATTTCATGGAGCGACTCAAAAACGTCGCCATGTGGTATATTTCTTATTATGCAACTCATAACAAGTTTTTTTATTCCGGGCTTAATGCGATGAAAACCAAACACAATATCAAACCTGAAATTAGCGCCACAGAATCGATACAAAATGCAGAATTAGTTTTATTCGCGAACAACTTCGCTCTGGATATTCCTCAGCCCTTGAATCCAGGTTTGTTAGAATTTTTCTCATTGGATATCTGCTCTTGTGCGCATTGGCCCCGATGGCTTATAATAATTTCAATTGTTATATAGCTAGTGCATTTTCGACTCGAATGCACGCTCTCATTGGCTAAATCGAGGTCACGTGGATGAGTTCAATTCAAATTTTCCCCGGCTGGTCAACATCTCTAAAACTGTTGACCAGCCGGTGAACATGGCTGTTGCGCTGTCACGTTTGATTTTATTTAGTTTTAATAATTGTGGTTTATTTTTTTATGCTATATAACAAAACACTTAATGACTGCTCTCTCGGGAAACATCTGTTTTGTTTCCCTCGAATATCAATGTTTACCTCGACTTCATCTCGGAAAACATCGAGATTCTCGGGAAACAAAACAGATGTTTCCCTCGTGAGCAGTCACTATATAAGTGTATAATATTAACTGTTAGACCTCGAAAGGAATGAACTGTCAAAGTAGTCAAAGTGGCTATTAATTTGGGTTTGATTTGACCGCCGCCTGGTTAGCCTAGTTGGTAAGGCGCCAGTCTGCTGTACGGGAGGCTCGGGTTCGATTCCCGGCCGGACCACCACTCAGGGTCTTAAAATAATTGAGGAGAAGGTGCCGCCTTTGCTCTAACATCTGCAAATGGTTAGACTTTCACGTCTTCTCGGATAAGGACGTTAAACCGTAGGTCCAGTCTCTCGATCTCTCTCTCGAGGGACTTAAAAGAACCCACACACTTGTCGCAAAGAGTAGGGTCGTGAACTCGGTGTTGTGGTCTGTTTCTTCCACTGAGGGCACTTCCTATCGGCTGCCAAGTTGCACCTTAACATGTGGGGCGCTCCAGCGGACTTTCTAAGACCCTCAATATATCATCTGACTTCCACTGTATATATTTGTAAACAGGTTCTGAAAAGCCCCGAGGGGAGAACCTGTATATCCATTGTATTGTAAACTCCCTTTTGTTGAAATATTTTTAAATGTTTTGAATTTCAGATTTTCTCCTTTGAGCGAAATATTTTCATTGTTTGTAAACCAATGAGGTACCGAGAAATACTGCAAGGTTCTCTCTTAATATATGGATTAGAAAGTGAATGACGTATCAGTGTCTCAGGAATCTTTCTTACCATGTATTCCGCAGGCGAGCTTAGTCGATTTCTGATCCAGTCCGTCAATACACGAAAGCATCCCAAAACGATTGGAGGTGATTCATGGAGAATAAGGATTAGGAAAGGACCAGCATCCCTTGCGCCCGTTGTATTTGATCTTGACAACGGCTTGTATGAAGTCTTGTTCTTGGTACTTGAGCCAGGTGCCTACACGGCGGAAGTATACCTCGATCATACTCTGTGCAATGGTTTTAGAGACCCGCCAAAGAAGTTTTTTAGATACGGTGAGTATCCGGAAGGAATAGAATAAGTATAGACCCTATGCCAAAATGGCGGCGATTTTAATAATCTTTTGTCTACATTCAAATTAGCCCTACTAGCCTCGTTTGTGGTGATATTCTTTTGAAAGATTAACTCAAGAACGAGGCAGGTTGGGCTAATTTGACTGTAGAAAAAGAATATTAAAATAGCCGCCATTTTGGCATAGGGTCTGTACTACTTTCTTTTTCCTTTATTATATTGTTTCTTTGACTTAGTCTATGGTACATGTTTTGGTAACAGATCTTAATCTGCAAGGAGGGGACTTATGGCCAAACTCCATTCGCTCTTCTGCATGTCCAATGGATTGTAAAAATTTATCATAATTACATATGTACGAAAATCATTAATCCAAATTAAAAAAAGAAAATCAATTTTAGCATATAAAAAAATAAAAGTTCTTTAAGTACATGACACAACATTCAAAAGAGTTACACAATTATGTTCATATATTATTTTAATGGTATGAAGCCATACAGTTTTCTGCATTGCTAACAAAACTCGTTTTGCCTCAGCTTTGCCGATCAGAACGGCGTGTTTCCCTTTCAGTTCTTTGTCAAAACCTCCTAAGACGTCCACAACTATGTTCGTTGGCTGTATCTTATAGCCTGGGTGTTTTTTCTTCCGTTCCTTTCTCACTGATTATTACTGCTTTGTTTTTGTTTCTTCCGTTGCTGGTCTATTCCTCCAATTAGGGCAGGCCAATTCCAGGAGGTTAATTTTCTTCTCCGCAATGTTAATACTGAATACAGATATCAGGCCTATTTCCCTGTTCTGGAGGTCTTGATGAAGTGGTTACACGATCTCAATATTTTTATTATAGTAATAACTGTCGGGCTGGTATGGGCCCAGGTGTTTCTCTTTGAGTCCATGTTTTAACAGAACTACGCTCAAAACTTGTTTGAGAGCGTCGTTATGGCGCCATAGGTATTGTCTCTGCGCCAACCTCGGGCAGCCTGCCAGTATGTTCTCCACCGTTTCAGGGTACTTGTGGCATAATCTGCACGTACTCTCAGTTGTTTTTGCCATTATCTGTTCCCTCACTCTCGTTTTTGACAACTGCTGTACTATTTCGTTAATAGCACAGATAGTATAGGTCTTTCCTTCTTTCTTTCTTTCTTTCTTTCTTTCTTTCTTTCTTTCTTTCTTTCTTTCTTTATTTCTTTCCTTCTATCTCTTTCTTCTTTCCTCTCTTCGTCCCCTTTCTCTTCTATAACGATTTTCTTAATTATTCGTTTGTTTCTCCATTTTTACCGTTTGTCTTTAAATCTACTTACACTTTCTAAACAGGAACTGATTACGGAAATTATATGAACATAAATCAATCATTTTTGGGGTATATTGGAAAAGATTATATTAACAGACCCCTTCAAGGGCAGAGTACTGTCAACTTTACAATTTCGTCTTCACCAGAAAAAGTAGGTAAGTTTATCTCTTCTTATATCTACAAAACTCGTACAGACCTCGTATTCTTCATTTAAAGATACGCGATTGTAGATGGCAGTAGAATGCAAATAATTCTTAGTTTTAATATAACCGTCCTTCAAAAAGTATATATATACGAAATCATGGCAAAAGGTCACTCAAAGGCCCGATCCAATCGTCGCATTACTCATGCATCAAATGTAATTTAAGAAATATCTGCACGAGCAATGCGACGTTTTAATTGATTAAGTTCAACAAATTTGAATTAGGTTTGACTTTTGTCGAAGCTTCGACTGCGCTAGTCGAATCTGCGGGAAAAGTCCGGCAGCTGATTCAAACGTCCTGAACTTCTCATATGCTGAATGCAAGGCATAAATTATGCGTGTTCATGTTTTCCTTTATAATCGGTTTTTGCTTCCTAAATGCCATGCGCAGAAAGCGTCGATTTTTTAAAACAAATTGTAGACTAGTGAGCGGCACTCTGCGTACTAATGTTGCAAAACTTTTTTATTCTCCGACGCGTTTCGTCTAACTAGCGTAAACGTCTTCAGGGAGTTTTACAAACTTACATTTGTAGCTTGTATTTAGGCTAAAGTAGCTGCTATTTTGAGATTCTCAAGTAATAGAGGTTTGGCTGGATTTAAAAAAGAAGAACAGGTGTATCTGTGTAATGCAAATAATTTTTTGTTATTTTAAATGTGTTAATTAGGTTACGGAAGGCACGGTTTTAGTACTAGCTAAAACCTCCCTCTCCGAGCCATTTTGAATTGAGTAAAATAAAATGAATGGCTAGAAGACTACATTGAAATTAATTTGTTAGTGAACCAATATGAGCAAGAGCTCGGACTAAGCCAGCAACTTCAACCGTAGACAGAAGTTCAGCTGTTGTTGTTCACGATATTCATCATTTACAGTCTATATATTCTTGGTTTTCACTCAATCCCAAGAGACACAAAAGACAATAAACACAGCGGCCATGTTGGTGTCCCAAATAAAAGAAATAATCAAAATTCTTTTGTTAAGAGTACACCAACATGGCCGCCATGACGTCAGGTGAAAACCGGCAATATATTTGAATTGAGTAAATAATTGCGCGCGAAAAATAATGTAGACAAAGCTTTGGTCAAGGATCTGGGAACGACTCACGGAGTGGCGATCGACTTAATTTTATTCAATAAAAAAAATCTTGGTTAAGACCTTTATATGTTTAAACAGCAAAATAGTAAATCTAATTTAAAGACAAAACCGGTATAAAATGTAATTAATTTTGGATCTTTGTCTAAAGGAACGCGACGGACCATTAATTTAATATCACTTAGCTTTAAAAGACATGATGCCGTTCTCGTCCAGAGGAGATTTGATAATTTCATAACTGGTTTAAAAATAGATTTGCTCGGAAGGAAAGCTACAGATAAAAAGCCCAGTGTTCCCCATTTTCTCATTAGAACGCAAATGTAGGTTGAAAAAACCTTCTTCAACCTTTTGCATTAAGATTAAAATCAAGTGGCATATGGTAAAAAAAAGTTTTTTGTTCAATTATTATTCTCTGTCAATTTATCACGAAATATTTCATCTTAGTATTCAAAATTTGGTTACTGTTGTACATTTACGAGTAAGCTTGCAAACTAAAAAATGTTATTTTTCTTTTGCTACCAAGGATATTTTAAGCATTGTGAAACGTTTGAATCAGGAAAATGCAAAAGACTTGATTTTTCATGCAACATAAAATGCAATCTGATGTGGGATGGCCACGGAAGGTGGTTTCAAAATTTTACATGGAAGCCATACGTACAAGGTATAGTAAGGAAAACGTCTTACGCTTATATTAATTTGATGACAGTGGCAAATGAAAGTGATGTCTGATGACATGTACAATGATAATAACAACAGCATGTGTTTGTAACAGTAAACAGAAACATTCTTAGTTAATTAATTAATACCCAAAATTAGCTGTTGTTGTTATTAGCTACAAGTGTTTAGTACTTGCAAGTACATAATCAGTCTATATTCGGGGATAAGTTTGCTTGTACAGCTTATACACGTCGGCGTGCTTCGAGAGCGGTTTGTAAGATCTTCCAACCAAAATGTTCCGGGTTAGATCCCCTGCTCGGCCGAGAATTGAACATTTGTGTGGCCTCCTTTTCTGCCAAAAAAGCTCACTCAGCTTTTTAAAGTTAGTAAATAGAGTTAAAGTGTATGCCGTCCACTAAACACTTCAGTTTATAAAATAATTTGGATAGTGCGTGTGTTTTGATTGGTCTACAAGTGTGTTTTCATAGCGCTATGAAGCACGAAAATGGCGTGAGCAATGTGGTTTGACTGTCTCAGAGTTGTGAGAATTTACAGTTTCATGAAAGAATTTAAAGTATAAAATTAACACGCGCTTTCTCTTTTAGTGTTAAGACAGAAAATAATAATTTTATAAAAGAATGCGTCTCAGATTTTCTCTGATCTGCTCTCGAATTCTCCCAAACGTTCGCCTTGGTTTTCACCAGGCTATAAAGGCACGGAGAACATGTTTTATTTCTTAAAAGATGATGGCTGTAAATATTCTGAATAGTTCAGTGACGTTTGGACAGTTAATTTTTCGTTTAAAGGCTTGTGTTTTAAGTTAAAAAACTAAACACTGTTTGTTTTTGTTTTTTGTTTTTTTTTTGAAGTCGTTTTTATTACTTTTTCTTGCTATTAATTAAGAGCGAGACATATTTGTTTAGTTGAGTCTAGAATATTTACTCAGCTGTATTTCGTAATGACGGTAAACTAATGTTGCGATGAACTGGCTACCAGTCTTTTGTACACGAGTCCCTCGAAAAAATGTTTTGTACTCGAACATAAAGTAAGTTTATTCATAAACGGTTCCACTTTATACAGCAAATCTCAAACCAGAACACCTTAATTTTAAACCGCTTCTTCAAATAGCTGACAGTCATTTCAGGTGAGTGGTTCGTTTGAAAAGTTTAGACGTCGACAAAACTACATAAACGATGTTATTGCAATTATCCGAAATTTGATAAACGAATAACGCGGAAATTAATTTTTTTTTGTTGAAAAATCGAACTAATATCTCACAGCTTTCTGAATGTGAGTGAAACTAATATCACACAGTTTTCTGAATGTGAGTGAAACTAATATCACACAGTTTTCTGAATGTGAGTGAAACATATGCATGTACCCTTTTTTATAAGAATACAGTTTATAAGACTATGAGACTAAAACTTGTAAACTTCTATGAGTATTTATTGAATAAATCTTAGGCTGATATTTGGAATAGAAAATAATTCCGTGAGTTAAAACTTGTGACAGTACAATTGTTATGTTTTTGATTGACTGTACAGAGTTCCTATCTTCTCAGTTCTAAACAGTGAAACTAGCCCAAAACAGACTGACTAAAACTTGCCTTGAATCATATTTTTGCAAGAAATTGGGTGCGTCAAATCAGCCAGTTATATAGGTGCTAAAATTACTTGAAGATATCAAAATCATGATAGGACAGAGAACTTGACGTTTTGTCGATATAGTCAACTTTATAATTTATTTGATTAAGTACATACACCCGGCGGAGCATTTTGATCCTAAGTTTTTTGTATAATATACTTGATATTTCACTGTTTAATACTATACCGGACCTTTTGTAGAATTGCATACAATTTAGGCATCCTGCTGATGAACAGTAACTGTTTTGCTATTTTTTCAGCGGCATTATAGCTATGTCTGTTCAGA
>JANCMA020006959.1:0-17653 GCA_024336925.2 Zoanthus solanderi
TCCTTTGCAACATTAACTAATAATACAATAATTTATAAAAAGTACAGTCTGTAAATTATGTACCTTAGTGAGGCATGAAAACTGTCACTAGTAAAGCTTCTTAGTTCTTTAGAGCACACTTTCTTGTGATACTCAGCAGTTTTTCCAGATTCTGTGATGAATGGCAGAATTTTTTAACTTATTAATGAATCAATATTAATATCAATGCTATTAAATAAATGTACTTAATGCAAGGAAAGATAAAAACTTATCACTTACAAAAGGTTGCTATAACTAAAATTGGACAAATTTATTTTGTAATTCCTAAAAAATGTCATTCATATCATTTAACTTTTAAATTTAAACAACCCAGTTTCTTTTCATTTTTTTTTAAATTGAAGGGTTGAGTTTATATAAATATTAATTGTAACAGTAACATGAAAAAGCACTTTATCATTCTTGTTTTTTTTTTGTTTTAAAAGGGAGTTTGGCTTACCATATGACATGATGACAAAAAATTGAGATTAAAAAGAGAATGGAGGACCAAAGAAGACATGGAAGACGCAGGTGGAAAAGGATGGCAAGAGTGCTGGTTTGGAGAAGGAGGATGCCATGAATCAATCGAGATGGAGAGTGGAAGTTAGAGAGATTGCTGTTAGAGTGGGGTAAATCGCCATCGGGCCACCCCTGTTTACGGGGATAAACTTGGATCAAAATTGGATTGATGATGATGATGAATGGATCCTAAACAAAAACACCTACCTGACATTGGACTATTACTATCAGCAGAGCAGTGGCCAATGCTTTCATCACTCTCTTGGTCATTAACCATCTCTGGTACTGGTGTTAGGTGACCTCTCAGAATTACTAGAACATACTGTTTACTCTTTGACAACTTAAGAATTTCCAAAAGGGCTAATACTAGGAAGTCTTGAGCTTGATCACCTAATATAAAGAGAATACTAGATAATATTATATTAATTGCTGTGATAAAGTAGCAACACTACTCTTGACAGTACCTGTGTTCCATTTGGCTGAGAGTAAGATTACTGTATGCAGCCACATGTTAATATAGCATTTCTAAACTTGAAAGAAATAGTTTTTTTTTTAAAAAAAAACTATTCATTGCATCCGTGAGTATATAGCTATAAAATTGAAGTAATGTGTGACAAACAAATTATCATCACCATTAAAATTTGAAAAAGCCAACATTTTGAGCATTATGCACTTATCAGCGGCCATCCCGGGGCGTTGACCCCGGTGAACCCCCGGGCATTTGTACCAAGACATTTGTAAATTCCCCCTACCCAGGGCCAATATTCTTTCACGAAAAGCTACCACTGCCCTTCCCCCGGGGAGCATAACTTGAAAGGACTCCCAAATTGTAACGAAATTTCCTGCATAATTTTTAATAAAAGTTAAACAAAAACATGTACAGTAAGCACAAATAGTTAGTCCACCTGTTTTTTGCACACAGCGAGGTTCAGCTTTAACCTTGTATGACCAACAAAAGGGGACAGATTTACAAGAGAAACGTAAGACACGCTCACCTTTTTCTCCGTCGCCATTTTGGAAGCCGTACAACGGTAATACCCAGTCCCTGTGGTCCAGATCTTTCATTTTCAAGATGGCGGGTGATGTTACAAATCCCGTGGGTCATTCCCCGTTTATCTTGCCTCGGAAGTGCAAAAGAAGTCCAATGCCCCCGTCCCGGGCCAAAAATTGGCGACAAAAGTCGGCAAATCCCGCGCTATTCCCCTGCATGTCCCCGGGGTCAACCCTCCGGGATGGCCGCTGATAAGTGCATAAGCTTGTATATAACTTTATAAGGATCAACCTAACCTAATCCGCCGGATGGATTAGTATCCCGTCCAGGGGAAGTCAAAGACTCTCATCAGGTTAACACCAGATGAAATGAAACCATAGATAAGTGTCGGCTCCATGAGCCACTAGACTTGTACTAGTGGTAACTATTGCTATAAGTGCCAACAAGCGAACCAAACATTTGATAGTTCGACGAGAATTACGATTTTCAAACACTTTATTTTTCTCACTGGAAGTTTGGATAATCCATTTTGACTCAAATATTGAGCTACAAACGAATCCTCTCCCGGCCTGATGCTTTACCGATTTTTTAGTTGATTTGTTAGTCAAAAGATCACAAGCTGCAGTAATAGAGAATAAACTTACAGTTACACAAACGCCGGCTGATTGAGCAACGTACATGCAGCTCGATTTGGTATTCTCGTACTAAACAGGATCGCCAATTGAGTTTATATTGAGTCTAGATTGTTTCTCAGTTGCCTTATATTCTGATTCCCTGACCGATAATTTACCAATTGAAAGATTTAAGTACAAAGTCTGGTTTACACGCTGGTCGACTCGAGTTGTTCTCAACGGTGGCTCTGCGCTGGTCAATTTTGAGCTTGCTAGCTCGATATGGAAAATATTGATTCCCAAAGAGCACTTTACTCAAGTGAATACTTACAAATAATACAATTACAACAAAAAAATCAAATAAAATCAGAAGTAATATTCGCTGCACCGAAATACGAATGAACGACAAGGACAATGACTTGATCTAACACGTCGTACAATTGGCTCTCTAAAGCAAAACAACTCACTGAAGGATTGGCTCACCTAAAAAAAGAACTCGTGCTGTGTTATCATTACGTCATAAAAAGTTACCTTGTGTTACGCGATGTTACGCTCCATCTCGGCTGCTTTTCGCCTACCCTATGCTCTGCCTTACCAGCCTTACGTCTTCCCTTGACTGGCAAGTTTGCAATAAGCTAAGGATTTAGCTAATTAACCTGTGATGGATTAGAGTCACTTCCAGGGGGGTGAAAGACTTTGATTCGCGTAACATTACAGAAACCGGAGATAACCACGAGTTCCATAAGCCACTAGGCTTGTATAAGGATTTAGCTAACCTATAAAGGATTCGTTTTCCGTTCAGTTTTAAAGTACCTTTTGCACAGTATAATATTATTAGTATACCTTTCAGGAACAGTTCTCCGTTTAACCAATTCAAATTACTTTACCTTTGGCCCTATAATAAAAACGTGCATATTGCGTGTGAATCGATCCCGGTACAGCCTGATAGTGCTAACAACTTTTTTGTTCACAAATTAACGAGTTAACCACATTTTGATTTTCAAAAGGACCTTACCTTTACTTACCTTTTTATTAGCGTTTCTGAAGTATATATAGTGAGTCCAAGACAAAGGAAAAACGCAAATAAAACGCTAAGAAAGATAAACCGGAAATTCAGAGCCAAACTAAGATCGACAAATCTCAGCTCACGTACGTTACCCAGAATTCAACTCTTAGCCTTTTTGAGCCTAGAATGATGAATGACTAAGGCTATTATGAGTTGCATAAGCGAGACATTATCTTTATTTTAGTCCTCATTTTTTCTGCTAACTTTGCAATTGGTTTTGTCTGAAATGTTATAAAATTCATATCAGTAGGAGCTCCTGCAAAGCGTATACGGAGATAAGGATTTATAACAAAAATCTTTCAGAGATTAAATTCGCATCTTAAAGCAGCCATGTTATGTTTTTTAACATATAGTTCTCAGATAAAAAAAAGTATTGCAAAAAAAGTGTACCGCTAAATATGTTAGAATATTTGTTTTGTTGTTCTTTCTTTGTTCTTAGAGCTCAGAAACTGAGCAAGATTACAAACTGGCAGCCTGAAAACAATGGATTATATCTACTACTCATTTTTGAACTTTGCACAAAGATAACACCGAATCTTGAAAAGACCGAAAAACAAAGCTTGAGCGAGAGGAAGTGCTACAAACACAACTCCCACAACCAGGCAGCTAGAAAATACTGGGTACTTCTTGTAATCCAAAACCGGGTATATATTACTTTTTGATATTGCCCAGTACGTGGCCGTAAATATTACATATGCAGCACCAAAGCATGATGGGTAAACAAAATGCAGGAATCTGATTGGCATAGCGGAAAGTATTAAATCTAGTATTACGAAGACAGAATTAAGGAGATGAGTGCTGATGTCAAGGCCATCGGTTGTCCCTTTGCTACTGTATAAAAGAGACCAGTACAATATGGTTATCACAACTGCGTTGCAACTCGCAAGACTGTAAAATACCCATGCTCCTGTGTGGTACCACCTCAAATCACCAGCAGTTTCGTACTCGTACCCCGTCTCTTCTCCTCCTTCTGCATCACCTTTATTGCTTACGTTCGTTTGCAGTTGAACTTCGCGATTGATGTTCATTTTTTTCGTTTCAGTTAGTAGTTGTATGGCAGATAAAACCGTGGCCCATAATAGATAGACGGTTAATAACAGGTAACCCCAGTTGGTAAGGTAGATGAACCATTTTTCCTCGCCGTTTGCTTTGTGAAAGCCGCTGAATATTATCCAGCCACAACAATAAACTGCTAAAACGAATCGAACCACCATAAACACTGGAAGAGGCAGCCACTAGAGTGTTGAAAATGACAATTAATCATTTTTATCATTCTATATACCAAATTTTTATCATGTAATTTATAAACAAGTATTGTTGAGACTAGTTAAAACGGCTCTACCTAAAATTGCAAGGAACTTATGGTTAAACCTTTGTGCTTATAAATCCTAAAACGTGACTAAACGTAATAGATAGCTCAAGGAGATGAACCGTAAATACTTATACTCGAAACGTCATTTCTCTTGGCCTTAATTACTCCAATAATCACGAAAGTTTTTCTGCAACTTTTAAGAAATTACTTTAACACAGCACTAAAACTCGAAATGACATCAGCTCGGGGATAATTTCCGTACTGGGGCGTACTGGGTCCTGTTGGGTGAGGGTTAAGATTAACTATATAGAAAACCGGTGACTGGTTTTTGTGCATAAACTATCTGCATAATTAAGTACGCATCAATACGGAAAATTTACCTCAGCTGGTAATAACGGCGATAACACAAAAATTTCAAACTTAACTTTACCAGTACTCGTTGTCTTTGAATATATTTAATGTAAAATTATTAAAGTAGGTCAGCGAGTGAGTAAAAGTTGTGATTTAATCAACTCTTGATTGAAATGTTTTAACCACTGCCATAACTAGTGTGAAAAGTTGGGTTTCGAGTGTAAATCCTTGGTCAGAGCAGCTATAACGATCGAAACGTTGACAGCTTTTCTACTTGTGACGGTGATGAAACATTTCAACCGAGAAATTTGAAACGAAATTGATAAAGATCTAAAAAATCGTTCCATGAAGACGTTCAAAGCCAAATTAAAAGAAAAGTTCATCCTAAATTGTTAAATCATTCAGTATCTTATAAAATATGTTTGCTTTATAACGTTTTCTGACTTCATTGCTTTTACTTTTGTTTTCTATCATTCTCCTTGATCATGCACTAACTTATTTTAATAGCAATAGAGTTCTGGTTGCCTGGCTAGTCTAGCCCCTATGGTTATTCCAACCAAACAGCACCTAACAGATTACAAGTGAAATTCCTTGTAAAAATCAGACATATAATTTGAAGGTGAATAAACGCTGTGTGTGTGGACCCAAACGTTAGCAGAATTTAAAAACTGTGTTAAAAGCCATTCACTTGTAATTTTTAAAAACAACAAACAAATCAACGCTTTTTACCTCGGATGTTGCAAAATCTGATGCACGGTCATGATTAAGCCTTAAGTTACTAAGGCTACACTGACCCTTGCACATTTGTTTTTTGAAATATGTCTGTAGTTTTCACCGACTGTTCTTGAGTCTTACTTTGTAATTTTTGTTGTCGTATTTCCTACTTGAACTTCAATGAGTAAATGAGATGATAATTTATGCCCTCACAATTCTTAACTTGAACCTTTTTTGAATTCCTATTGTAATTGTTGATTATTTATGAAAATACGCAATGAAAACATACTTGTAGACCAATCAAAACGCACAAACTATCCAAATAAATTGTTACCATGTAATTATATTCATTATGTATAATCATTTAACATTCACAATAAATAACTCATTGAAAAATTATTCTAAAAAACTACGAGTGAGAATACTTAACTCAGAAACTCAGTTGCTCTGAGGATGGGCTACTTCGACCTTGAGATGTCTAAACTAACATTGATCGTTTAACATACAGAATAATTCAATTGATATTACCATTTACTACCGTCACTGAAACGCTTCGATAGTTCGTTTGAAAATCGTTCAACAAATATTAATATAGTGACCGTTGGATTTTAGGTCGATTTGATTTTGACAACACCTCATCAAAGCTGCAACTACTACTGAACTAGAATTTCAAGAACAAATTGAAGTATAAAGAGTGATAATCAGCAAAAACGTTCTTAGTACCGGATTTTTTTCCCTTCCTTCTTGATCAATGCCGGCAAGTGTTAGTCGAAGATATTCAGTTCGGGAAACTTTAATTTTCTTTATTAAAAGTTCATTTTTATTTAAATAAAGAATCCGTCATGGTGATTAGTGAAAACTACTTTAAATACTTTAAAGTAGTTTTCACTAATCACCATGACGGATTCTTTATTTAAATAAAAATTAATGTGAATTTGTTAGTGTTTTAAGTTTAAAAAAAGGTCTTCGCGTTTGCTGAAAAAATAATTCAGGACCCATTACTGATCAATTATATGTCTTGATGGCTCAGTAATAAGACTTTCGGTCCCAGGTTACTTGAGTTAGTACGTAGTTATCAAAAAGAGGACAACCAGAAGTTCATAACTTGTTATAGAATCCTAGGACAGAAGTACTGAAATACAAATGAACTGTTTCGGGTTTGCCTCGATTTGTACGTTTTTAAAGCTCGGTAAAAAGTATTAATATTATTACCATAAGATCGTAGAACCTCTCGTCATTTATCGACAAGGATGAAAGAACATTTGGCTTCTGATAATTGCAAAAATAACGCTTCCCCGACCTGTTTTAAAATTATCGATACCGACAAATCTTTTCTCAAACTTAAAATAAAGGAAGGCTTTCACATCACTGGGGAAAACCTGAACTTAACGTTCAAGTCAAGCATTTTAAAACATTGTTTATTTAGTTCAATTAACGTGTCATATTTCAATGAAACGCATTGTTACTAGTTATTTGTTTTTCTCCAGTTATCTTACTATAAAAAACTTGCATTAACTTGTCATAAGCTCAATTATTATTTTTAAGCATTAGCTGTCAATCATTTTAGGTTTTATATATTTGAAATTGTAACGATTTTTCACATTCTACTGAAGATGACATTGTGAAAATGTCGAAACATGTATATAATTAAAACTATATTCGTATATTTGAAATGTGTATTTAAAAATTATTTAAAAACTAACACATGTTCTACTCATAGCCCTGTGAAAACCGAGGCGACTGGTTTGGGAGAATTCGAGAACAGATGAATAAAAACCCGCGAGGCAGTCGAGGGTTTTCACCTGCTCGAGAATTCTCACAAACTTGTTTTATTTCTTTTATAAAATTATTTTCCGTCTTAACAAAGAGAAAGACGATATACGAAGTGCGTTTCATTCTTGAAACTGTAAATTCTCACAACTTGGGGACAGCCAACCATATTGCCACGTCATTTTCGTGCTTCATAGCGCTATTAAAACTCACCTGTAGACCAATCAAAACGCACGTACTATCCACATTATTTTATAAAGACTTTTTGTTGCTTATGGTGGGGAAATAAACATATTTAAAAATGTTTTGGTTGTAGAGTCTGTAGGTATATTTCCATTAAATGAAAAATATTTTAATTGATAATATGTTGCTGAGCGTCCATCTTAAGGCTAAATTCAGAGCTATTTAAATCAATATGCAAATTAGGCTAAAATTATAGAATGTGACTTATTTATAGTTATATACAAACTCGGGTAAAATCTTTTTTAAACAATTGAAATTGAAATACTAAAACGAAAATGTTAAAACAGTAATATTTTATATGTCAGAAAAGTTTATATGTCTCCGGCAATAATGTCCTTCTGTAATCTCTTTACGCAGTAACCCTTTCAGTTTCTCCAATCATGCTTGCTTCTTTTCAGTCTTTTTGAAGCAATGACTTTCTTTACCAATTTTGCTATTGTTCCAATAAATTGAGTGGTCGTTAATTGAAAGACGACAAGAAAAATGTTGCAGCCTTAACATAACTAAAGAGCACGTCAGGAAAAACTCTGCAGTCCTCTCATATATATAATATATGTATTGAATGCACAAGCTAAGAATTAAAATGAGTTCTAACAAAAAATGTGATACTGCTAAGCAAACAAACGGATGTGGACTGTGAAACTTTTATATCGGTGAAATAGGGACAGAAAAAGTAAACACAAAAAAAGTTTGCAATTGGCGAAAACAAAAATTTCTGCTTTAGCGGAATATGTACATAACAATGACTACTTGATTGATTAGAACAATTGCACGGCATATGGCGAAAAAAAAACGCTCGTAAAATTAGTGCAAACCCAAGAATACTTTTCCATAAAATCGCGAAACTAACATGTTGCAAAAATTTCCTTAGTAAGGTAGTTTGGGCTGACTTGAAAGAAATAAATATATAAATAAATAAACTTAAATAAATAAATACTATATTTTGTCTTCTTTTTCCAAAGCCGAGACGAGATTAGAACCTGGCCGTGTGGTCCGGTCCATATAGCGCCGAGATGGGTTATGTACACATGATCCGAATATACAGTAAATTTAATGTATCAACTTTGTGACATGGGAAGCTGAAACTTGAAACACGACAATTCTTCTGGAAATACCGAAGGGGTCAATGACTGGTTAAACCCTAAAATAAAACTACAGGTGTATTTTGATTGTTTTATTCAAAGTTTTTAACACGTAGATTTAAATCTTTAACGTGAAACGGTTAAGTTTTCTTTTCATACACATTTTTAGTTTTAAAAAATATTTTATCTCCCCTCCCCCATTAAAAAATTCTGAGTAGCAAAAGGCTTGGTTACTAAATCTAATTTAGCTAAGCTGCCAAGCCAGGCTAGGTAGACAATGAGGAGATTGTGAAATCGCCATAATTGTTGCGCAATTCGGAAGATGAAGCAATAGTTAAAATTCCTGACAAGGGGTATTGCAGAACATTTGGTAATGGATAAAAACGAAAATAAGGAAGAAAAAAAAAATCCAAAGACAAAAGCTTCGACAGAAATGGATAGTGAAGAATATCTTCGCAAGAGGGAGCGAAATAACATCGCTGTTCGAAAAAGTCGGAGAAAAGCAAAACAAAAAATCGAGGAAACAAGAAAAAGAGTGAGCGAACTTACATCAGAAAACGATAACTTAAGGTCAAAAGTGACTTTACTACAAAAAGAACTAAATGTACTTAGGTCGCTATTCGCAAATGGAGGAATTCAGCTACCTTCAGATCTTAGCGTTCAGCCTATTGTTGTGAACACTTTGGCCGTTTCACCAACCGCTAGTACCACAGGAACTGTCACCTTAACAATTTCAAATGGAAATGGAGAAGTACAGAAAACTACGCCGAAAATTAAAAACGAACCGAAATTTTAGTGCTATTACATAAAGTCAATGAAAGAAAACTGGAAAACACCAATATTATAACATGCATTACGAAACCTTTTCAAAAACAGCAATAGGTGGAAGAACACAGTGCCATGCAGTACTTTGGTACTTGATGGCTGAAACTTCAGCAAAAAAGCAGCAACGGTTAAGTTATTTTTCTATATATTATATTATTTTAGGTGCATCATAATTTCAAAATATTAAATTTACAACAATTATCTTGTCATGTCACCAGTATTGGAATTCTAGATCTTGAAATAAATATATAAATACAGAAAAATAATATTATAAAACAACAACTTGTATTTGTAACTACATGCAACTTTATCAAGCACATTTGCTTGTGGGTGGCATATTTTGCTTTGGAAAAATACAAGTTAAAAAAAGTAAATCTAGATCGATTTAAAGTTTTCATTTATATCAGCTTTTCAAAAAAAAAAGTTTGATAAAACTCCTGAGGCTGAGGTACCATTTCATTGTACATCTACCAGTCTTCAGCCATGGATAGAAAGGTTTAGCATACTGGTTAAGGATTAAACATCTTTGTTAGTATTGGATCAAATTCCACATTCTTGTGATGAAATTGTATCTTTTAATAATGATGACAAGAATGGTTTACACATGCATGGTAACTTGTTCATTAGTTAAATTTTGTTTTAGAAAAAGTAATTATTAACTTGTTACTTTGCTCTTGTAAATGGAATGTACACTGAAATCAAAATTTTTGCAATGTTGGTACATAAGGCCAAAGAAAATAGTATAGATCTGTGGTTCCATTCACCTGACTGTCACTAGTTTTTTTAGTTCCAAATCATTGACCCTATAACATATTATTGCCTCTTTTACCATATTTTTGTAAATAACTTTTCTTTCTTCCCAACAAGTTTTTTTAAAATTTCAATGTCTGCTGTGTTTTTTTGAAAAAACTATGGATACAATAAAATGTAGAATCATTCTATATTGTGATGTGATTGTGTCAGATCACCCAGCTTGTAGCAGCTATAAATGAACAAAATGCTTTATCTTCTGCTTCAGTGACATCTACTTACTCTACAAAGAGATTTATATAAAAAAAATTAAAAATATGAAATTAAAAAATAAAATATTAAATCCCACCGACAGACCCTATATTTTAGGAAATGTGACTGTAACCACATATTATTTTATTTGGCCTAATGGCTTTTTCTGGCTAATACTGATAGCAGCATTGTTATGTGTTAGCGCCATCTTTTTTCATAACAGGCAATGTAAAGTTCTGTTGTATATTACTGACATGTTGGCAAAATACTTATTTAACACTCTTTTTGACTCTGTTTTCTAAAAATTCACACTAATCTAATAGCTCTTGTGTTTTTTTCTATTGAAATTGTCTGCTTGTCAAAAATGAAAAAAAGGATGATTTTAAATAAATTAAAAAAATGAAACTATGACGTGATCGGATGAAACCTATAAGTGGAAACATTTGTCCTTGTAAAAAGAAAGTTGTAAATTACAATAAACAGTGGCAAATTTAGGGGAGGGACCTGACCCCCACCTCAATTTTTGGTAGCACTGATTTTTTTTCTCAACCATTTCAATAATTTTACACTGTAAACATGTACACTTTTTGTTTTAGCTCAGTTTAGTCAGACATCGTATTTTGATCCCATAGTGTGGGTTATAATTTTTGTTTTCAATGTAAACAAGATGTATTGTTGTAGTCGTTAAAGGCATTCATGGAAAGTTTCATTTTTGAGGAATTTGAGACAGGATCTAGAATTCAAAAGTTCAACCTCCCCTTTTTCAAAATTCCTGGGTCCACCTCTGATAACCATGTGTAAAGTCTATAGAAAAATATTAGATGGTTGTCTCTTGCCAGTAAGACCAAGGTTAGATAATTTGCATGTAACATAGGTTAAACTGCATTTGCTTTATTTTAGAAGAGTTTTGAGGTCTGAACATAACACACACAAAATGAGTGAAGTTTTATCTTTTTACACCTATGCAAATCTTGTAAGTCAGATGACCAAATCTATTTTGGAGCTAGCTTGTTAATAAAAATACGTTATGGAAGATGCTAGTCCCAAAAAATGTAACTGGTAAAAAAATTTATTTAAAATCTTGGCTGTCCCTCTTTCAAAACAATGCCCAGCCAGCATTTGTCAACATCTTTCTGAATACTTTAGATGTTTATATTTTATGTGTTAGATAATTTTCAGTATTATTTTATCAATAGATCAGAAATTGATTTTCTTTGTACTAAAATTAGAAATATTATAAACTGACAATGGGAATTGCATTAGTAAAGCATGCTTGTAAAATTGAAATCTGGTTAAAACCTTCAGAGAAATAAATGTTTAACATCTTACTTTTTTCATTAAAATCTGCCCTCTAACCTCAGTTTAAGTAACATTTCTTTCATCTTAACACTTGAGAACATTGCTGGAATTTGAATGTAGACATTAACTTTATAAATTGTTTCAAAACTGTTTTGCAGAAAGTTTCTAATATAGTATATCATGGTTCCAAAAATATACTCATTAAGTAGCAGCTGGGTAGGAAATCCTCTAAATAAATAAACCAAACATTTTTTCCTGTATTTAACACAATATCAGTTTCATATTATCAGACAAAGTCTTCAGAACCTAACCAGCATTTTTAGAATCCTATAACTCCTCTTAATTTAGGGAATATAGATTGTTACTGATAGCACACAACTAAAATAATTAATATTTTATGTCATAAGTTAATTCAGTACTTTACTTACAACAATTATTCTTTGAACAACTTCAATACACTTTCATTAACTGGTGAGCAGTGACAATAATTGATTTCTGAACTATTTACTAATATTGTTTGAATGTGTAGTTCTTAAAAAAAACTACATTGTTTTGAAGTGTCTCACATCTTTGTCATTTACAAGGTGGCAAGAAGAACCGTTGAGTTAATAACAATCTAGAATTACATGTACGCACAGTATTACATAATTAAATAACACATATACAATCATGTAGAGTACAATGCATAATAATGCTTAAACTTTGTGTTTGATTAATTTGACCAAAGATGATTCTGGTAGCATTCAATATAGAACTTCAGTAATAAGATATTACCCATACACTATATTGTAAAAACACTCTTGACTAATAAATCCCCAGGTGGTTGATTTACATCCAAACCTTATAGGGAATGTTCTAACCCTTATAAATCGTACAGAGATTGTACTCAGGATCACTAGTGAGATGACATTGAGTTGAGAAAGAAAAGGGTGTGTTTGCCCTTCTTTCATGCTCAAATCATAAACTTTTATATTTTTCAAAGTCAGTAAAGAAAATAAACAAAACAGTAGGGAGAGGGTTATTTCAGAGCTGTAAAATCTTACATATTCTGCATGTGACACTCAGGCTTGCACACATCACCTCTCATTTTTCATTTTAGAATCAGTCCTATTTTACTTCTGTATACGTGACCATGGACCTTTAGAGTCCCCTAATGATCAGCTCTGCCATTACTACTCAGATCAGCTTGAAGTTTAGCGTGTGGATACTTAGATAGCCATCTCACAATAGTCTCAATCTCAGCTGGTTAACGTAACATAACGAATTATGACAACAGAACACCGCTGTATCAGCCTGCAGCCATTTGATGGCACAGGCAAGTTCAATCACACTCATTTTTTTATGATGGACTTCACATGATGGTCTGGTAACTCCCACCATCTCTGACATCCATGGTATTTCATAATATGCCACTGAAACTTCAAATCAGAGGTTTATAAAGATATAGCAACTAGATTAATTTTATTTTAAATACAGCACACCCTCTGCTGTACTCCCTTAATTTCTCTAAGGTTGGAGGCATACTAATTAAAACTTTACAGAAAGTGTAATTCCAACAAAACAACATTTATATGAACTGTATATGTACAACATGTAGTCTGTTAAATACAAAAAATATCATTTGTATTTTTTATAGTAATTTTCTACTCTGTAAATTATAATTCTTAGTATATTAATTCATTCCTAAAGTACAATTACCCTGTCTTATCTTGTATTTCTATTTTTAATAGTAATGCTAAAGCTTAGAGCTTCTTATTGTATATCATCAAGACTTTTTTAGAATCTCATGAAATGTCTCTAGAATTGTGTAACAGGACTGATATTAGCTCATTGTAAGCAAATTTCTTGGAATCTATTGCAACTCAATTCTCTGTCAGTTTTTTGCATCTATCTGCAGCATTCATCCACAAAGAAATCATAGTCCATTTCTTGATCCTCTGAGGAGCTTGGCAATGAACCCCATAGTAAAACTTGGACACCTGCAGACAGAAACAA
The DNA here is from genome assembly GCA_024336925.2 of Zoanthus solanderi. Classification (NCBI taxonomy): domain Eukaryota; kingdom Metazoa; phylum Cnidaria; class Anthozoa; order Zoantharia; family Zoanthidae; genus Zoanthus; species Zoanthus solanderi. The sequence goes on from JANCMA020006959.1 coordinate 13,796, forward strand.
TTAAACTACTAACAACATGTACAGCAAGGGAAATTGTCTATACTGGGATGTATAATTATGTATGCACACTAACCTTTACCCAGCCACTTAAATTCCTATTATAGAAATTTATGAAATGAAACTCCATGCCATAAACAAGTGCGTCCCACTAAGGAAATTATGCCAGTTTTTCTTTCTCTTTGAGTTTGAGAATAGGTTATGAACTAGTTGGCACTGCCAAAGGATCAGCAATAAATAGATAAAATAACTAACACTTCAAAAAAAGGTTTTTGTGGCAAATCATGGGCATAGCTATCATAATGTTCAGTGACCTCAGTGTTCTAGATTTGTGTATTCTAGCTGGTATGCAACATCCTGTATATCTTTACTGCCTTGCAATTTCTACCATTTTGAAACACCCCATAGGCATTACACTTTTACTACAAGAACTTCGAATGCTAACAACCCTACAAACCTAAAAGTAAAACAGCGAAAATTTTCCTTGAAATAATACACAAAGGAACATAGTAACAGAATAAATAAATTCACTCACGAGATGTTTAAAAACCGAAGGGAACAATTTTATGTTTGAATTAGAATGAAACACAATAGGGGCGCAAACTTACCTGATTTATCAAGCCTTTCTGTCGGATAGGTCGATTCGGAGTGAAACATCCAAAAGTGGCCATTGTTGCAAGACTTGATACACGCTTGACAAGGCAATGTGACGTGATAACCGACGATATTGCCACTAAAACAAGAGGCAGCAAATTACAACGTTGAAGATTACACTTGAAGACTCAAAATTGTGGCTTTAGCCAAATAATTAGAAACTAGACAAGGAAGAAGGCACTGCCAACTCACCATCCCAAACACGCGACATCTTTTACTCTGCAGTCGCAGTTTGTTGTTGAGTAGTCTTTCCCAACTAGCTGAATTGCACTAAAGAATAAATGCATATAATAATATCAGACAACAGCAAGTTAAGAAAATAAAAAAATATTAAAAAAAATACTTGATAAAACATACTCTTCTGGTGGTAGATCTGTCGAGAACAATTCAACTTTGGTGTCGGCCAAGAGCAACGCACGCATTCCTCGTGAACACACACATCGCTCACAATATTTACATTCTAACTTTACAACTGTTTTAGCATGAAAAGCAGGGTGAATCCTTCTCGACATGTTGAATATATTCTTGGAAAGTTTGCAAACAAATGCAACAGAAACAAGAAAACATAAACTTCTTTTGCTCGACCTCAAAGAATTTCTCTTTCAATCTTATCCGTCTGTTGCTTTAACTGAATTGAGTCATGTGACGTGCGCCTTAAGCGCTGATAGGGTGTTGCTTAGCGACTTCTCGCACTTGACTGAGATAATATTTTGGCCTTTAAACTTCGCTGTTTTTACTTCCAGTATAGTTTCCACTATTTTTCTGGGTTTCCCATATCAGTGTTTCTATAATTTAACTGGTTATTTTAAAAACTGTGTGATACTAACTACATCATAATTTTTAAGGGTTGCAGAATTGTTCTTATTGAATTGTTTTCATTATTTTATTATTTAACTGATTATTAATTATTATTGATTATAATTATTATTAATTATGTATATGTTTTGACAATATCCAATCTCCTGCTAAATTGCTTGTTTATGTTAACTTTCGTTTCATAAAAATTTTGTGTTTGTGCGCATTTTTCTCAGAATGACTTTAAATAACTTAGTGCAACGGTTGATTTTTAAAATACTTACTTATCCAAATCCATTTATGTCTTGACCATTTAGTTTCTTAAATAAAACATGTCCAATTTCTACGGTGTATCATTTAAGAAATCAACTCGCTTTTAATTTTATCTTATTTTTAAGAAATATTATAGTAATTAAAACTAGTTTTTTCTGTAACAGCTATTAACGAAAAAGTATATCAATTATGATTTTTTACAAACTATTCCCCATTTTCAGGAAGTAACAAGTTTCAAAAACTTCACAATTATAATAAACCATGACTGAGTTCTAATGGTTTAAATATCGAAAACATTTTTTTGTTTTCTCATAATAATTTAAATCAATATTTTTTTTGGAGAGGGGAGGGGGGATATTCTGGAGCAATTTTCCGTTCACTGCCCAGGCCCTTGGACGTGACCATCAAGCGACGATTTATTTACCAAGATGGCGGACATCTGATGTGGCAGCAAATCTTTAGAAGCCTAGGTGTTTTTATAGTAGGATTTTCAAAGAAGGAGTAGGATTTGCAGAGAAATACAAAAATCATGAACTCTATAGCTGTACGACAAGTTATCTGTTTTGTTCTTACGTGGGTTTCGTATGCTTCCACATATCTGCTTCGGAAACCGCTTGGTGTGGTAGGTGAAGTCGTATGATTTTATAACGACAGAGTTAAATTTATTGTAATATTTTGTTAAAGTTACGAATATGCAAAGAACAGAAATTTTTCTTCAGCCAGTTTATAAGTTCAAAGTTTTCTACCCCACAGCTGAACACGGACGAAGTGTAAATCACAATTCAACCTGGCCTCCGTCCAGGGTTGATAAGTTTTTTAACTGTTTCCGCGAATGTCTAACCTTACAGAAATTGACATATAGAAAATCGTTTGTCCCTTGGAAAAGATTCCTGGCCCATTAATTTGTTTTTTCTGGTCACTGTAAAAAAGCGGTAATCATTGTTAAAAAAGTTAGATTTCTGCACTCCTTTTCCTGTTAAGCACGTTGGCCCAGGACTCAGAGTATTTTGAGAGGATAATTTCCGTATTTGGGCGTACTGGGTCCTGCTGGGTTAGGATTAGCATTAGCTATATAGAAAATAGAGTACTAATGTGATGACATCACAAAAATTTGATTTGTAAAATCACTAATTTGGTTGTAACATTCAGAAAGAACAAGATGAAACATGCCTCCATGCCGAAGTTTAGCATTTTGCCATCAATCAGCGAACCAAGCCATTTTTAGAAGGATTTGTATGGAGTCATTAGAGCATAACTGTGGTAAGCTCGCCTACAATTTACACTAACGTGCTGATTCTTGGCAAGGATACATTTTTAGTGTTGATCTCTCTGATGATCTCAACAAATCTCATCAGTTCACAAATTTTAATTTTTGTGACGTCACACTTTACAACTCTATTATGACAATGATAACTAAAAGCACAATTTTTAGACGCATACTTATACAGAAATGAATGTTTAACTACCATTTGTTGCCGTCTTCCTTAGTTGGTGGCCTGTGTTTGGGTGGAATACGTGAAGAAACACACCGGTTGCTGGGCGCTACAGCTGCTTAGCATGTATTGCCTGCGGGAGGAAAATTACAAAAGGACCAAGGGTAACTCGGGTGGCGGGAAGGAGTGTGTGGCACCTGATGACTCTGGGCTGGCCATGGACTGTCTGTGTTTTACATTTCTACTAATACAATTGAGAATCTTCACATCAGACTATTTCAGACACGTTGTGAGAGATCATAGGGAGCAGTCCGATATGGCCAACCGGTGAGCTGTTTTATAATATTGTTCCTATCTCATAAAGACTTTTGGCTTCATATGCTTTTACACGGCGGACTCAATTTGCTGGTTGTTTTGCTCAAATCAGAAAAGTTACTTGGTAATTAATTTCATAAATTTGTAAGTTTACACCGTAAGGAAAAAGAATCAGCTTTGACTGGTCTTTGGAAGTTTTAGACATCTTAGCTGTTTGTTAGGTTATAAATGGAGTACTGCGTCGGTGTTTCTATAGAAACAGTTTTACAAGTAGTTAAAGTTTAAAATTTTACACTATAGTGAATTGAGAAGCTAAGCTAAATCCTTTACGAGCCTAGTGGCCCATGGAGCGGGCGCTTATCTCCCGTTTCTGTAGTGTTAAGCGGATGAG
>JANCMA020007048.1:0-17652 GCA_024336925.2 Zoanthus solanderi
TTCTCTGAGATGTCTGCGAGTCAGTTGAGTTATTCTTGTTAGATCAAAATGTTCAGTGGTTCGTCAGAGATAAAGCTGTTTATTTTTTATGAGGATTTAACTCATTATTATCCATGTGTTAACCATTTCTTGGTTGGGGGCTTAAGAACAATTCTCAAAAGCTAGTATTTGGAGTTGAAATTGTTTGTTTGTAAATATTAATCAAAACTTTCTACTGAAAAAAGACTATATTTAAAAGTTTATACTTGGGGTAAGCCATTGATCGTACATATGCTACATGCTTGTTCCATGTTACACAATTGTCAAAGAAAATTCCGAAATAATCGAACCAGCCACTAATCTACGTTTTATTTGGAAGATTTTTTGTACCTCGTGTTGGTTTTTGAAGCAATCCTCGACAGACTCTTTTGAGTTCTTCTCAGGTGAAGTAATTCTTCTCTTAAGATGCAGAGACGACATTTTATACATTACTGTTAAAAACCCACGTGGTGCAAATCCTGAGGTTTCAGGACTGGTAAAACGTGACAACTTAAGAAACGGTGATTTGAGGGAGATGATATCTCTGCATGATACCAGGACACCTTTGAAACGACCAGGACTCCAAGGTGCTTCATTCCTGTGTAATAAATAAAATAAAGTTATGAAGAGAAGTGCAGTGTCCAGGTTAAACAGAAACAAGAACCTCCAAATGAACTTGGAAGAGGACACAACATAAAACAGGAACAGTTGCACCTCCGTGAAGTAGCATCGATTTAATTCATTGGCTGGGTACAAAATTTTTTTGATATTATATAATATTTTGAAGTGAATAGAAGAATACATCCAGTAGGGCTCTCTTGATGAACATCTATGTGGTTCTCTAACTACGTCTTTCGTTTTAAGGGCTGATCAAAAAATTAAAAAAAAACTCTAAAGATATTGGCAAGGGCTGATCCAGGAATTTAAAAAGACCCCGTCCCAAACTCTCTCAAAGACGAAAGTTTCCATGAATGCCTTTAACGGCAGCTACAATACATCTTGTTTGCATTTACAACAAAAATTGCCTAAACTGAGCTAAGACGAAAAGTATACATGGCTACAGTGTAAGTTTATTGAAATGAGTTGAAAAAATCAGTGAACGCAAACAAAGTTGAACCAAATAGTGCTACATTGCTTACCCCTTAAAGGAGTGCGTAATATTGAAAGCACCAAGCTTATATTGCATTTCTAGCTGCGTGTCCTTGTAGTCAATGGAAGCTGTTAGATCCTCGAGTTCTGCACTCACACAAACAGGTGAAGTAATTGAAGGTCCTTGCTGTGTCCCATACAGGTTTACCACAAACCGAGCCAGAGTCCATTGAAGCCACAATGAGACACGAACCTGATGCACTGGCTAAAAAGTGAATAACAATAATATGTGTGAAATGTAAATGCCGTTGCCCCCAAATTTTTCACTGTAGCATTTCTACATTTTAAAGGATGACTATATTTACATAACGTTTTAAAGTGCATATAAAGCGAAAAATTCGAAAGCAGTTTTATTTGTTAGTTGAAAAAAATTTGAATGCTAGTTATTGTTTGTATTAATTTCTTTCCACAATGCCTCAGTTTCGTTTTTCACATTAAAAAGTATGTTTTTTAAAGCGTTCATTAGGATATTTTTAAAGTGCGCAGCAGACTTTGGCTCATTAAAGGAAATGTTCATATTCCATAATTTCCTTCAGTTCCTTCATCTAATGTTTAAAAAGCTAGACCTGATTAAATCACGTGTACATTGTTCATCCTTTGCAAGTTGCCCTTTCTACGTTTAGCTTCTTTTATTGAACGTTTGTTTGATATGAACATCGCTTAACCCCTTTTACAGCTTAACAATGCAGTGTTCATTCAGGGTTTTCAAATTTAGCCGGCACCCGGCGCAAGTCACCGGCTACTTCAAGCATTTGCGCCGGGTACTTTTTGTATTCCACAAGGCTGCCGTGATCGGAGATGAGATAGTGCTCCGGCTACTTTACAATTTCCTCCTGCTACATTTTTTCAATTTGAAAACCCTGTCATTTCTTCCGCCCTTTTTATCCTCTGTTTTCTCTTCGATTATACTTCACTGACTTTCGCTCAGTCAAATCTAATTTTGGTTGATCGAAATTAAAAATAAACTTGATGTTTTCTTCCCTTGAGGACGCCCACAGTAAAATGTACTTGCTAGGATAAGTGATGCTCTAAGATTTACTTATTTTTGTAGTAGACAAAAATTCTACTACAAGCGTCTGAACATTAGTACTTCAATATTATTTGCTTGCATGGCATTGTTGTTATTGTTATCATGGTTGTTGTTAAAGTTGTCATCATTGTTTACATACCTGGTGCACCTGCATAAATGACACTGTTGAGAGGCTATCCGAGAGCGCACTTGTAGTTTCAGCTTCCATTTGGTCAGCGGCTGATGAGGACGTCAGTGACGTTACTCTCTTCCGAGCACCAGTGTGGGTGGGAGGCACAGAGTCCACGACGGGAGCAGAACTGCTTCTTACACTGGAAGAACCTAATATTGCGTCTGAGACACAGGTAGCAAATCTTTGGGCAAGGTTACAAACAAGTTTGACCTAAAACAAAACAAATGTATGATTTTAAGACTACATAATAGATTAGAAACTTTTTATAATTCATAAGGCTATCAGAAGAGCATTGGGTTTCCTAGTTTGATGGTAGCGTGACGTTAGCACGGCTATTTCTAACATGTCAGTGTTTATAACAGAAATATACAGACGGGCATTAAGCAAGGACAACGGTAAGAAATAATCCAAAACTAGTAATTTATGTTCCCTCAATTGCGACTTTAAGGAAGATTAGAAACCTACTTGTTTTTTAGAGCAGCTGACAACTATTGGAGTGAAATCGGTGTGAACACAAAAGCCAAGCACTGGAGCTTTTCGTCCCGACATGCCTCCACTGGCGGTAAATTGCCGAGATATCTGTAGAGGTTTTGGTGATGGCGAGGTGGCTGTAGCTGTTTTAGCGGATGCCAAAACAGCAGTCGAGCAAACTGGTGATAAGATATAATAAACGTTTGTGGAAACCTTGTTGCTATAGCCAGGGAAATGTTTGGATTTCCGATGGATAGAATATATGGAAAGGTTTGTGGCGGTCAGAGTCCATGGCAGAGTATCTCTTTGGGACGACATAGGTAACTTTAATGGAAGCTCTTGTCTGACGGCTATTGGTTTAAGGTTTGCACTGTTGAGGCTGATGGAAGGGAGACACAGAACGAAAGTTGAAGGAAGAGGTCCAGCACTGCTGTACAACGCCGAGTAACTGTGGGGAATACTGCTGGCTTCAGAAACTGTAAACGTAAACATGGTTTTCTTGTTTAGAATTATTATCAAAATAACTAAAAATTCCAGCGCAATCTATAATCTATTAACAAAAACGCTTTAAAAAAACTTGTGATACGTACCATGTGTAATGTGAGTTTCAGGCATAAATACAACTATGCTTCTGATCTCACCCTATAAATGAATAAAACAAGATAGATTCAATTAAAGTTCTGATTGGCTCATATTTTCACAGCAGTATTGTAAGTAATCAATTAAAAAAAACTTCTGTGACGGGAAACATTCTAACTTTTAAATCCTTTTCATAAAAACAATAAGATATAAATCTTGTCGAAGTGTTAATTGTTTGCGTTCACTGAAACGGAAATCCCGTGATCGGGCGTGCCGTGATAAAACGAAAATTACATTCGTCTTATCTCCATCAAAATATACACAAAAACAACACAACTCTTTTTTCTTATTGCCTATATCGACAAAAATGTTAAACTGTAAAAACTAGCCAGAACCCGCGTTCCTTCTCGCCAGCGTCAAGAAACAGGGTGGGTCCTTCATGTATGGTACATGATGGTGGAGCATACTTATAATAACATTATAGTTGATCATATACAACGTTATTATAAGTATGCTCCACCATCATGTACCGGGTACCATATATGAAGGAGCTACCAGAAACAAAACAGAAGGAACGCGGGCTCTCGGAATAAGATTGCCTACGCCGCAGACGAGTTTCTTTTAAAGTAGCATTCATTGAAACTGGAAACCTTTGGCACACCGAATAGTAAAAACTTGAAACTTTCTACTTGCACTTTGGATTCAATTTGTATACAAAACAACCCTTTAGCAACCGTTGTTATGTAGTTAAAAAAAAGTAGAATGACCACACGCTCACCTGCAGGCTTAGTGAGGTTACCATGGGCAACTGATTGTACAAGCTTTCAAGCGATTGTGTTTGTCTCTCTTGGTGTGCTGTCTGTTCACCTGACACCTGCTTTGAGTTCTTGCCATCCGATTTGGTTCTTCCGCTTTTTTCTCGTGAAGGAGATGCTGCTGACCCATATCCTGGACGAAAAATAAAAAAAGCAACAAACCATCTTCTAGCGACCGGAACAAAACAAGAATCAGTTAAATAAATACTTAAGTTACATTACATTTTACGCCCTTAAATCGCAAGTTCATCCTGTGTACGTAAGAGCTGTTAAAAACTGGCTTTTCTGAGTGGTAATCTGGGGTCACATGCGTGACAAAAACAGTTTCTGCGTGGTGATGTGGTGTAAATAGTGTGACAAAACTACTTCCTCCGTGGTGATCTGGGTAAACTGTGAAACAAAAGCAGTCTCTGCGTGATGAACTCGGGTCACATGCATGTCAAAAGTAGTTTCTGCGTGGTAATCTGGGGTAAAATGAGTGACAAAAGCAGTATCTGAGTGGTGATCTGGTGTCAAATGAGTGACAAAGCAGTTCATGCGAGGTGATCTGGGGTCAAATGCGAGACAAAAGCAGTTCCTGAGTAGTGACCCGGAGTCAAATGCGTTACAAAAGAAGTTTCTGCGTGGTGATCTGGGGTATAATCCTCGATGATGGAAAATTGCTAAACCAGCTACTGTTTTATGGCATGTTAAAAAGTTAGCCTGAGTACGAATTTCTAGCTTGTCAACTTTTAAAATCCAGAATATTATTTATGAGCCTTACACCTTAAATGTTAAACTAATCAACCATAATTTCAAAAGCTGTTAAGCAGCATTACCTCTGGCATAGCTCTTTTTCCTTGGAGTAGTGACTGAGCCAGAACGAGTGATGGACTTGTGTCTAGATGTTCCCCGTCTTTCTCTCCCCTGAGAAAGCGTTGTCTTAGAGGGATTATGGGAAATCCAAGAATACAGGAGTGTATCTAAGGATACTGCAATACCCTTGAGTTGGAAAGAAATAATTCCACCACTGTAATCCATACTCGAAGGACCTTTTAGAAGCAAAAAAAAAAAAATTCAAATACGGGTTCTAACAAATTTAACAAACCTCGATATTTGCTGGAGACTTATTTAATATCTAATAATAAACTTCGTTTACCAAGCAACAAATTCCCACTATAAGTTTCAACACTACAACATTTATTACTGGTTTTCACCTCACGTTATGGCGGCCACAATGGTGTACTTTTAAAAATAGAATTTTAATCATTTCTTTTGTTTGGGACACCGACATGGCCGCTATGTCTATTGTCTTTTGTGTCTCTTGGGATTGGGTATAAACGAAGAATAACGGGAAAAACATAAATAATATGTTTTAGGAAAAAGGCTTCAAGTCTTATTATTTGAAGTTTAGGGTCGTTTATCGCAGTAACGATTGACGTACAACTCCAAAAAAAACGTAAAACAGTTTCGTGATGTACGTAAACAGCTATTAGCAGATACTTGAGTAAACATTATAATTGACAGGCAAATGCACCTGGAGTTGTGTCTGTAGCAGGTATTTTCCAAATGTTGGGCAGTTGTACTGTAAAACTCAGAACTGGTGTGAGGCTCTCAATAGGATTCTCATGGTAACTGTTGGACTTGAAAACCTGGTGTGAATAAAGCGTTGAGGTGTCGGTAGGGCCGTAAATTAGATCAGTCTTCTCCAGAAGCCCTTTGGGATACAATACAAAACAAGCAATTACAAAAAATCTCAAAAAAGACTTTGGAACAATATAATATGGTGTTTCAAAAATCTAAGCAAGTTTATTTTCTAGATACTACATAACACAGGCTTCAAACACCTACAAAGAATAAAAGTTATAATTGATTTAGTCAACCTTTCTCAAAGTTTTTAATTCTTTGCAAAACGATAGCTTTTCTAAACCTTTTTTGTGATAGCCAAAGTTAAGGAAATCATTAAAAGTTTAAATCAAAAAGTACTTCTGTACCTTTCGAATGCATTTGGACTTTCAAGAGGCCAACTGAACCACTCATTCCAACAACCACGCTTGTATCACAAAGTTGTAGATCAACTTGTGAGACTGACACCTCGAGAAGTGGCTGATGAACATCGGAGACAGTTTCTAAACAGAAAAGAAAGTAAAAATGCAAATGAGCTGAAAACATTTACGAGCACACTTCTCATACTTACTTCCGGTTTTCATACTGTTAAACGAATTCGTGAAAGCCTTTACCTCCCCCTGGACAGGACACAAATCCATCACAGGTTAGATCCCAACAGAAGCTCGCACTCAATTTAATGATTTCGTGAGGATGGAAAAATTAGTCAATTTTGCTCACTTTTAAAAATGGTATAATGTCGGCACAACCAAGACCTTACAGAAGAATTTGTGGACGAGCTTAACACGTGAAGCAGCAATAAGAACTCAAAAATATTTTTAAGTTATACTGACCAGTAATAACCTCATTTCAAGATTTGATTTTTGATATAAATGTATATGATGTGGTCCAACTTTATCCCTTGGTTTAAATTCTAGTTTTCTTTGTTTTTGGTAATGTACGATAACGAATTTGAAAATTCAAACCAATAAAAGAACGTGAACCACAACATATATATGTATTATTTTACGGGATATTTAAAATAGTAAAAGGATATTGAAATGAAATAGAAAGTTTTCGACTTTTAGATCATCTTCAGACAAAATCACAAAAAGAAGCTAGCATTTTTTATGTGTTTAGGTTATTCTGCTGCGGAAAGTTAGGCGATGAAGTATTTTTTTGTTTGTTTAGGGAGGGGATCAGTCCCTGAATTCAAAGTCCCTCGACTATCATAAAAACGATAGCTTCTCTTTAGGCTTTATCTGAAGATTGCCTAAAAATCGAAAACGTTTAGTTTACTGTAACATCCTGCTCGTATTTCAAATAGCCTACTATTACATATATCAAAATTTTAAAGCAAAACTACTTCGTTAATACCTTTGATTTACTGGCCAACTTACTGTGTATTTACTATCTAACAAAGTAGTTTACAATAAAGTGAAGCTACGAGGTTTTAAAGAAAAGAAAACAGGAAAGAAAGATTAGCTAACCGATGTTATGGAATGCGCCTGCAATTACATCTTTAGGAATGTCAGGAATCTTCTCTTTGTTGGAGATGCATTTGGTCCATGAGGTGATTAAACAGTTTAGCAATAACATCTGTGGCTTAGTCATCCGAACAGATATAAGAGGAACTTCTAACCTTGCGTCATGACGAACCATGTATGGCTGACCCCTAAGATAAAAGATAAAAACGTCAATTTTCTATATCACAAGAGAAATACAATTTGGAAATCAAGGCTTAGTCACTGCACAAAGCCAACAATGCTATTTATTAATTAGACCTGGAGAACCTATAACCCATAAGGCTTAAGGAAAGTTTACTCTCGGGTTCCATGACACCGAGGATTCCAATTGTTCTAGTATCATTCCATTAGTAAGAGAAAATAGCATTAATAAAGACAAAGCTGTACCAAGAAATACATAAATGACAGCAAAGTTTGGTGTAACAATATTTAATGGTAAGTTTTTTAATCTCTCCAACCTCATATTCCGAGTCGAAAAACGAAAATACAATATTCACTACTATTCACTTCCACTTCACCTAATCATTACCACGTGGAAGGATGTGCGTAGTTACTGGAAGTGTAGATATTACTACTTACCAATCAGCAAAAAGGATGCACCCGTTGCATGCAATCGATAGTACTACTCACCCACTTAAAGCAATTTGCAGTCGCTGGAAGTTGTAGATATTACTAACTACCAGTTGGGTAGGAACGATAAACTCACTGGATGCTGTAGATATTACTACATTTAAACAATATCCAGGATGGACGATATCACTGGACTACTTATCAGTGAGTAGGAACGATAAACTCACTGGATGCTGTAGATATTACTACATTTAAACAGTTTCCAGGATGGACGATATCATTGGACTACTTATCAGTGAGTAGGAACGATGAACTCACTGGATGCTCTAGATATTACTACATTTAAACAGTCTCCAGGATGGACGATATCATTGGACTACTTATCAGTGAGTAAGAAGGATGAACTCACTGGATACTCTAGATATTACTACATTTAAACAATTTCCAGGATGGACGATATCACTGGACTACTTATCAGTGAGTAAGAAGGATGCATTCAATGGATGCTACAACCAGTTACCTACCAGTTGGCAGAGAGAATAAAAATACAAGAAACTAAAAAAAGAATTACTTCAAAGGAAGGACTCACCATATTCAACTGGAAATAATACCTACCAGCTCGCAGGAAGGATGCAGTCGCTAAACACCAATGCAAAACTGAATGGTGGGACAATATTTAATAATGAGGAAACCTGACTTTCCTGGTTAGGCTGCGACAGTCCTGCTTGGATATTATAAGCCTGAGAACAGTTTTAAGTTAATCACATTGAGTTTATAGAAATCATACATTATCATAAAATGAATATTTCCCATTTCCCAACCATCAATTGACTAAAACTGAGATTGACTCCACATTGTGTTATCTCTTAACCTGTCTGAGCTATTGTCTCGAGCTGGAGGCTCGAAGTACACATACCACAAGCAGGTTTCCAAAGAAGTAAATCTTACATAAAGAATCTCAGTATTCACTGCCAACGAGCAGCCGAGCAAAGACGCCAGGCTGGTGAGGTGGCAGAGTATAGAGCTGTGTGTGTAAGAGTTGAGTAGGCGAAAAGCAGTTGAGATTGAGCCTAACACGTAACATGAGGTAACTTTTTATGACATAATGAAAAGCCAATTGTAGCAAGCGTTCTTGTTTTAGGAAAGCCAATCCTAGGGAGAATTGTTTTGCTTTTGAGAGCTAATTGTACGAAGTGTTAGGTCAAGTCATCATTCTCACCGTTTATGCATGCACACTTTGATGCAGCTAACATTTACTTTTAGTTTTATTTGAACTTTTTGTTTTAATTGTATTTTTAGTACTTTTTTATTATTGTAGAGCGCTCTTTGGGAAACAACGTTCTCCATATGAAGCTAGCAAGCTCAAAAATAGGCCAGCGAGCCACCTGTCAAGCGCAACTTAAATCGGCCAGCGTGTAAAACAGTCAAAAGCTTGAGAACCCAAACTTTGTAGTTAGCTTGTTGGCACGTATAGCGATAGCTACTACTATATAGTAGATATCATAAACCCTTGTGTTACTCAGAAGGGAATTCTAGTAGACAGAAAACGCATAGAAATCAAGAAAATATCGCCTTACAAGAGAGTAATCAATTGTAGGCTTAGAGAATCCAGTTCTTACCTTGAGAACTGATTTGTTTTTAGCCTCCTGGACCATAGTCTGTCCTGCAGGATAGTCCGCATTAGCGACTACAAGTTTTGTCATTTCAGAAGGATACATAGGACTTGTTCTCTGCAACTCAAGTCTGTCAACTTGCACAATAAAATCAACTTGAGGTTCAGTGTGTGCGCCATGCTCCTTCAGAAAAGAGTTTACAGACAAGTTTATATTAGAAATAAATTCATGATCAAGGGTTTATTGAAATATCAAAGCCAACAAAGACGCAAAACCACTATTGTACTTCATTCACCTGACACATATTTCTTTAATACCAAACTTGCACTGTAAATGCCATCATTGTATTCTACACAATTCTATTATCTCAGTATCTATCACTGTTGTCATTAATTTTGCTATATATACATAACATAATCTAGTTTACCATAACACTGACGAAGGCAGAAGACGCTGCCGAAACATGTCTGTTGTAAAGAAACAAGTATCTTTTACTACTGTTAAATCCTCAGTTTCAACGATCAAGTTAACACGAGAAATCTCCCGTTTTTGAGTGCCTTTTCCGACCTCCCGTTTTCCCTAAAGTACCTTGCTTTATTATCATTACCGTTACCATTATCACTATCACTATCACTATCATTATCATTATCACTATCACTATCATTATCATTACCATTACCATTATCATTATCATTACCATTATCATTACCATTACCATTATCACTATCACTATCACTATCACTATCATTATCATTATCATTATCACTATCATCACCATTACCATTACCGTTACCATTATCACTATCACTATCACTATCATTATCACTATCACTATCACTATCATTACCATTACCATTACCATTATCATTACCATTACCATTATCACTATCACTATCACTATCACTATCACTATCATTATCACTATCACTATCACTACCATTACCATTACCATTACCATTACCATTACCATTACCGTTACCGTTACCATTACCATTACCATTACCATTACCATTACCATTATCACTATCACTATCACTATCATTATCACTATCACTATCACTACCATTACCATTATCATTACCATTACCATTATCACTATCACTATCACTATCACTATCACTACCATTACTATTACCATTACCATTACCATTACCATTACCATTACCATTACCGTTACCATTACCGCTACCATTATCATTATCATTACTATATTCATATATTGTACAATGGGAATTAAAGGTGCAGAAAGTCCTCAGGTGAAATTGGAGTTCATGATGGCCCATAAGTAGAACATGTTATGGTTGATGGAGCAACTTTAGTGGTTGTTAAGTTCTGCAACCTAGGCGACATGATTAGTGCTGGTGGTGGTGCTGAAGATAGTGTGATTACCAGAACAAGATCAGGATAGAAAACATTTAGGGATCTCCTACATGCCATGACTTGTAGGGATTTCTCCCTTCGCTCGCTGGGTAGGGTGTACCAGGAACGTGTTAGAAGTGTCAGGCTATATGGTAGTGAAGAAACTTTGAAAGTGAATGAGATTGACTTATTGAGGTCAGTGGAGCGCAATGACATGAGAATGATATGATGGAACGGATGTCTAAAGTCACCTTGAAGGATAGGAAGCCTTCTTCAGAACTGAGAGAGTGTTTGGGCCTTGCTAGCATTAGGAACTGTGTTAGAAGAGGCAAATTGACGTGATTTGGCCATGCAGTGAATGCAGTGATGATAGCTCGGTGACGAAATATAGAGATATCGTTGTTGAGGGGCAACAAAAAAAGGTTAGACCTTGAAAGACTTGGTACCACGTTGTGGATAGTGATTTAAGATCCCTGAAGATTGATCGTCATCTGGTACAAAATCTAATTGAGTGGAAGATAGCCATTAAGAATTCTAGATAACCCATGTATGCATGAAAAATAGACGTTTAAAATGTGAATGATGATTTGCCTTCAAATTAATAGTATTTGAAAATAACATAGTTATTGTTTTGAAGATTTCTGTTATCAGGCTAAAAAAAATCACTGATAGGTTTCCTAAAGCTTTTCATAAACTAACAAGCCAGTAAAGACTAAAAGATTTCAACCTCCTGTTCCAGAATACTTTGAAGGGTGACTTCACTGTTCTGTCGACCTAATCCTTGTTGTGAGAGTTCCAGTTGTGTATGATCAGCTGCAGGGATCGTCAGTAATACAGACACCAAGGTAATGTTGAAATGACGACTTGGAATGTTGCCTGCTAATAGCTGCTTCTCAACAAACTCGTCATAGAACACTGCTGTCTTTTCTAGGTAAAATACATTGATTATTAGCCATCAAAATTTTTTACATTCCTGGCAACTCTAAACAAACCATAAACTCCCTTAACAAAAAAAGAGTTAATCGGTCTCAACAAACTACTCTAAAAAAATTGAAATTTTACTTAAACAAGAAACTGCGTTATAAAAGGTCTTATGTCAGGCGATCGTCACCTCCTGTTGTCACTCAACCTCCGAACCTGAGTCGTCTCACCTCTCTTTTATTCAAACCTGTTTATTAAAATATTAAAACCCAATTTTTCTGAATCTACTCGAAATCTCGAACGTTCAAACGCAAATGGAGCCCATATCTTATACTGCGCTCCTCCCTGCCATCCTGCAGAGTAAAATGAGGAAAGGGTGATGCTTTCGCCTTCTTTGAACAATTTGCTCCGAAAATGGTTTTTTTCAAATGATCAACAAAACTCTCAGTTTACTCTTTTAATGCTTGCTCACACATGTTATAGACAAACTTACTGCTTTTGAAGATACTTTAGGCTTAAAACATAGCAGACATAGAAAACGATATCTGCCAGTGAATTGTAGCATAACGGGGCAAAATCTCAAAATCAAGAATTTAGAAACAAAAATGTTTGTTGATTCCTGAATGTTTCAAATATGAGGAAATATTATCAAACATGTAATATAGAAAAAATTATTACGAATTTTTAGTTTTTACTGGGTTGCCTGTCGCAATCCAGTCTTAAAATGGGTTGTTTTTTCTATTCTCGCCGTCAGGAAATAGAAAATTTGCACAGGTCTCCTAATATGAATAAATATATAACGTCACGCGCTGTGCGATCGACATTACCATGACAACTTGACTGAGCGAGCAGCGAGACTTGCATTGTGGAAAGTTATAATTTGTGTGGATGGCGATCTGACTGATTGAAGTAAAGTCAGCCATACATACATACATACATACAACCTTTTTGGTCCTAAATTTTGGTGTATACATACATATGTATACATACATAAATGATGATTACAACACCTTTTCAGATGAAAGCCATCTCATTAGATAATACGTCTTGTAAACGGAAATAGGCTCTAAGGTGGCTCTAGAGCCCAGCCAAGAATCTCCAATGCTTCAGGCAAAGGTGGCATACAAAGTAACCTTAACAGAATTTATAGGACCCGAATGAGGAATGTTATCCTTAAGGATTTTATGTGTCTTTTCAGGCCTGAGGTGGACTTAAAGACATTGGCACATATGACACAAACATATTCAGGTTGTCTTGGAGGAAGGTCTTCCAGATTAGGATAAAGAGCACTGTCATGCGACTTGATTAACATATCCAGATTTTGATTTCAAGACGCTATGACAGATATTATGTACACTCCCAAGACTGAAAATCAGGTGGAAGGTCACGTGTGTTCCCCTTTCTAAGATCACGCTTCAGCTTTTTGTCCCTAATACGCTTCAGTTCAAAAAGATTAGTGAAATCTTTAATACATTTTCTACAGTGAACTCATTTGCGAGATAGCTCCTCCCAGTTGTTCAGATCCATTTCTAAAGCTTTGATTTTTTCCTTGAGCAAAATCGAACCTCTTTTTGGGTTTATGCTGAGGGCGTTTTCCTACTTTAAGTTCACCACAGAAGAGGCGCTTTGGAAGCCGCGAGTCGTGCATGTAAAGAACGTACCCAGTCCACCTCAACTGATTCAGACCAATCATGGATTCAATGCTCTTCTAATCAGAGAGTTCTAACACCTTAGTGTTTGGTGTCATAGACTGCTATTTAATGTTGAGAATCATCCTCAAACACTTTTGATGGAAACGCTCTAACCACTTCAAGTTTTTACGATGTGTAGTACAGGTCTCAGAAGAGTAAAGCAGAGAGGTGATAACACAGGTATTGCACACACTGACTTTGGTACTGCTGGTTATATTCCGACCCGACCATACTCTTGACTCAAGCTTTCCGAAAGCCACACATACCTTCTGAATCCTGAAATGTATTTCAGCATCAAGCGATCCATCCCTTGATATCGTGCTACCGAGATATGGAAAAGTGTCAACATCTAATCTGCTACCATTAACCAAGATCAGAGTTCAGAGTACAGGCCACCTGGTGGAGGTGTGAACATTACTTTTGTGTTTTTTATGCTGATAGTGAGAGCAAAGGCATCACATGCAGTGGAAAAGCGATCCATAATGAGTTGCAGGTCAGATTCAGAGTGAGCTACAAAAAATGTATCATCTGCATACAGCAATTCACCTTTCAGGACCTCTGCTGTTTTAGAACTGGCATCAAACCTTCTCAGGTTAAACACCTTTCCTGAGGTTCGAAAAATCTTAGGTACACGCCAGCAGGACAATCAGTGCAGAAGCACCGAAAAGTAGATGGAAAAGAGAGTGGGTGCAGTGTGTTTAACACCATTTTCAATCGGGATTTTGTCTGATAGAGTTCCAATAAAAATAAAGCAGGCCTTCATGTCACGATGAAGTTCGGCGATCATACGGACAAAATTAGGTGGACAGCCAGGCTAACCCAACACTTTAAAAAGCGCCACACCGTTGACAGTGTCAAAAGTTTTCGTTAAATCAACGAAACGAAGACCTGATACAAAGGTCTGTGCTGCTCAATGCATTTTTTCTGAAGTTGCCGTACAGAAAAAATCATATCAGTGGTGCCACGTCCTGGACTGAAACCACACTGGGCCTCTGGAACAATTTGAGGACAAATGTTTTTAGTGATCCTGTACAGAAGTAACCGTGCAAGCATCTTGCCAACAGACTCTAGGAGGGTAATACCACGGTAGTTATCACAAACTGACTTAAAACCCTTTCCTTTTAATAATGATACCAAGATTCCATCAATCCAGTCTTGAGATATAGGATTACCTTCCCAGCTATGTGTGATAAAGTTATGGATTGCCACTGCAACATGTTCACTGCCAAAACACAGCAACTCAACAGGGCTACCATCAAGTCAAGGAGCCTTTCCTTTGTTTGTTAGGTATATGGCAGCTTTCTCTTTCAGCGTAGGGGTGGTACCCATATTCAGAAGCAACTCATATTGCGGTAAATCATCAAAAATTAACCAGATTATCGACAGCTGAGGGATTATAGAAAAGTTTGGAGAAGTGCTCTTTCCAACGGTTTGCGATACCTTCAGGGTCTTCAACTGTGAAGTTTCTATCAATAGACTTCAGAGGGGTAAATGATGAAGACTGAAGATTTTATGCTATTCTGGACTTATAAGTTATACTTTGCATCCTGTTTTAAAAAGAAGGCAACCCAGTAGTCTAATGAATTTCTTTATCGCTCAGAGAGAAGTTTAACAACCTTCTTGGTTCAAAATTTGAATTTCGAAAGGTGTCAATTGTGGGTAATCCTAACGCTTTTTAAAGTATTGTTTTTTGTTGACGCTTCCAACAGAGTCATTTGCAATGTTCCAAACCCAAAAATGAAGTAAGTACTGTAAAGCAACTGCTTATGGTTGCATAAGGATGTCAAACAGCTCAATGTTTTTGTCTGTGAAATTTTATTGCGACTACCCACCTTTTCCTTCACCCCACCTTCTCTCCCTTCACCACACCTCCTCTCCCTTCATCCACCTCTCCCTTCACCCCACCTCTCCCTTCAGCCCACCTCCACTCCCTTCATCCACCTTTCCCTTCACCCCACCTTCTCTTCCTTCACCACACCTCCTATCCCTTCATCCCATTTTCTTTCCCTTCTCCCAACCTTTTCTAACGGCAGTGAAGGCAGAGAATGTGGAGTGACGTTCAAAAAGGTAGGGTTAATCGAATGAAAGTGGGATAAAGGAAGAGGAGATGCAATGAAGAGATAGAAGGTGGGATGACGTTAGAAAAGGTTGCCCCACCTTCTATCTCTTCACTGCACCTCCTCTCCCTTCATTCCACCTTCTTTTCCTTCACCAGACCTCCTCTCCCTTCATCCTACTTTCATTCCCTTCACCCCACCTTTTCAAACGTCACCCCACCTTCTCTTCCTTTACCACATCTCCTCTTCCTTCATCCCACCTATTCTAACGTTACCCCACCTTCTCTGCCTTCACCTCTCCTTCTTATCCAATTATTTCTAGGCACCCAAAATCTTTTATTTTTTGTCATTAACAGCCTAACAAAGTTTCCACTTTTTCAATACCAATGAATAAAATTTTTCAAGCAATTACATTTCATTTTGGAGTTTTCAATTCTATTTTAATTAAACGAATGGACTCTAATGAGCTACCCTAATGCTACTTCTAGTTTGCGTGCAAAGATACTATTTAAAGTTCTAATTGCATTTTGCCTTGATATCTATCTACCATGAATAAAACATAAGAACTCAGCTAACCTTTTCTTGGTGGTAGGTCATCAAAGGAATATTTGTAAATTAACTCAAGTCTGTGCAACAAACTGGTTGAAAAATGTAGCTGAGTTTCTGCCAACAGAAGCCGCTTATGTGATTTTTCATGTACAAGAGTTATTTTACTGACGTCCCCAATGGCACTGGCTTCTTCTATATCATCAGTATTTTGGTCGATCCCTATTTCCATTGTGTACAGATAATCAAAGAAGAATGCTCCAAATCTTTTCAAAGAATGTTCCTCTGAGTGTTTCTCTAAAAAACTCTTTGCTTCAAACACTAGCTCAGACAATTCCATTGATGAGTTGCTTCCAGCATCAAAAAGAGAGCCCCTCAAAAATCCAGATGGATCAGGGTGGTTATCAAGTGATGACCCCACCTTAAGGAACATCTCCTCCTGGGATTTAAACACATTGTATAGTTATGTTTTAATAGATCATCTTTTAAAAACCAAATCTTGTTGGTGTCAAAGATTAATCAAACACGACAAAAATATTTGCAGCACTGGTTAAAATGTTTAAAAAGTTTAAAAAAATCAGTGTTTTGACTGTATCCACAGTCTTCTGCACCGTAAAGTGATGGTTTAAGTTTCAAACATTAAAGCGTTTAAAAAGTCCGAAAAATTAAATATGATAAAAGACTATTGTTGCTTTCTTTAAAAGCCAAGCACAAATACTCCCGAGGGAGAAATTTCCTATCTTCCCGGTTCAATGCGTCTGTGCAAACATTAATTTCCCATGCCTCCAAAAGGCACCATTGTTGCCAATTCTTACATCGTCTAAGAATGGAAGCTGATTCCCAGTCGATTTTATGTCCTTGTTTTACGGAATGTTCAGCTAAAGCTGATTTTTTGGTTTGTTTTGATGCGACTGCTTTTTTGTGTTCTCGCGTTCGTGTAGAAAACTGCCGTATTGTTTTGCCTATATATTCTTTCTTACAATCTGCACAAGGTTTAACCCGGGAAGATGGGAATTTATCCCTCGGGAGTATCTGTGCTTGACTTTCAAAGAAGAAACAATAGAGTTGGTTCATGAATATACAATCGTGTAATATCTGCAAAAGAGAGGCCTAAAAACCTCAGTGTTACAAAACGAGAATTCGTAGCAACCTTTGTTTTGCTTTTTGTGTATGTCTCTTAATTCTTTGGGGAACTTAGGGCCGCAACTGTTGTTTGGAATGTGTCAATAGGTGAGTATGTCAAAATGATCCCCTCATCTTGGTTTGCAACTGCACATGAAGGAGTCTGGCTCAATTCTTGATTTGAAGTCAAATCAAGAAATTGAACTTTGCTTCTTTTTGTTTTGATTGAAGAAAATGCTTTGAATATAGTTTGCAAATAATTACTCTTGGTACCACGAGTCAACTTTTGGGTTCCATTTCTTTTTCTTTTTTCTTCATGTCGCGATTAGCGATTCAGGCGGGCATGGTTGGTGCAGTTGGTAAGATCTCTGCCTTCCGACCACAAGGTCCCCAGTTCGATCCTGGCTCTGCCGAGATTTGAATATTTGT
>JANCMA020007142.1:0-17650 GCA_024336925.2 Zoanthus solanderi
TATGTCTATGTCTATGTCTATGTCTATGTCTATGTCTATGTCTATGTCTATGTCTATGTCTATGTCTATGTCTATGTTTATTTTTATATCTATATCTATATTGCTTACCGTAAACCGTTAAAACAGTGGTTGCGTTATCGCTGCCAAAGGTGTTACGCACTGAACAAACAAAAGTTCCACTGTCCCTTGTGGATAAATTAGAGATCTTGAGGAGTCTGAACATTCTTACTCTGTATCGAGGAAAGTTCTGTGATGTGATTTTCTGTCCATCTTTATACCAAGAGTATGTGATATCGGGCTCAGGGTTTTTCACAATGCATTTGAGTTTGACTTCACCAGCGGATATATCGGCTGGTTTTTGTGCTGGGGGCCTGACACTGATTATTGGCTTATCTAGGAATAAAATAAACCATGGGACAGACACGTTGACTATTTACTTAGTAAGGTTATCATCAAGTTGTATACTTTGAATATATGTAAATATTATAAAAACTTTGATTTTATCATTCTGGGTCTTGGGTTTTGATGCTGCTGCCGCTGCTGCTGATGGTGATAATGATGATGATGATGATGGTGATGATAATGTTGTTGATGATGATGATGTAGATGATGACAATTTTGTTGATGATGATGATGACGACGACGACGATGATGATGTTGCTGTCAATGATGATGGCGATGATGACGACGATGATATTGATGATGATGATGATATTGATGATGATGATGATGATATTGATGATGATGATGATATTGATGATGATGATGATGATGATGATATTGATGATGATGATATTGATGATGATGATGATGATAATGATGGTGATGATGATGATGGTGATCATGATGCTGAGTATGATGATGATGATGATGATGACAATGATGAAATGGTATAAAACTTCTAGCAGCTCCCCACTAATCACGACATCTAATCATTATAATAATTATGATTATGCTACCTAATTAAAAGAAGCCTAAAATTTACGCATGTACCTTTTATAGTAAATACTTAAAAATTATAAACTTTTTGTTCGGGTGTTTTAAGTTTAACTGCTGCTTAGATTAAAGCAGTATAGCATCTTAGATGATCTTGTACCGTAGACTTAAAGTTATTGCGGAGGATCACTTCAACTAATACTGCGTTAATTGATTCACAATCTCCCAAGAGGACAAGACCAATTAGAAGAATGGCGCACAGTATTATAGATGTCTTTTTAATAATAATTGATGTTTGTTATCTTCCTTATTTAATTGGTACAATAATAATAATAATAATAATAATAATAATGACTTTATTTAGGTGTCAAGTCATATATTTAGCCGGTTAAAGGCCTACTAATTGCGGACACCATCTTTACCACTCTAAGGTGGACGGAGACCTTTCACATGACAGACAAATACACACACAAACACAGAAGTCTCCGAGGGCCTATGGTTTAACGTCTTTTTCCGAGAAGACGCGAAAGTCTAACCATTTGCGGTTGTTAGAGCAAAGGCATCACCTTCTCCTCAATTATTTTAAGACTTTGAGTGTTGATCTGGCCGGGAATCGAACCCGAGCCTCCCGCACGACAGACCGGCATCTACCAACTAGGCTAACCAAACGGCATTCGTATATGAGAAGAGAGCTTGGTCCAAGTTGGGACCACAAAGCATTTATGGATTGATTGGCTGGCCACAGGCGCCATATTGTCAAAGTGCTATATTGTTTACGAACTGGCTGTCCATCCAGTCAATCCATAGTTGCTTTACGGTCCCAACTCGAACCCGGTTCTTTCTTCGTTTAGAACAAGGTGAATTGTGTAGACAATACAAAGATTATTACACCTCAACACGTAGAATAGCTCTTAGAACAAAATGCATTTAGGATGTTTTGGAAAGAGTTGTACATGAAGCTCAACTAGTTGATGTTATTGCGTTTGAGCACAAAACCAGGTTTTGGCGAATTGCGTAAATGCAAAAACATTGTCAGATTTCCAGATTAAAAATGACGTCACAGGCGCTTTTAGGGGTTGAGTCAACAAGGAAACAGCTAAAGCTTTGAAAGCAAAACGCAACACGCCTCAGTACGTATGACTTATTAAACTATTATTTTAATTCTTTGCAAATTTGAAATTTTTGCACAAAAAAAGCTATCGGATTTGAAACAAAAGCCAAAAGCTATCTTTCTCTATCATTATCATCGTATACTATCCCGTCTTACTCTGTATCGAGGAAAGTTCTGTGATGTGATTTTCTGTCCATCTTTATACCAATGATATTAAGGAGCTTAGCAGAGTGATTTACCAAGAAAAAATCCTTTAGAGACTTGCACATTTTGTGCCATACGACTCGAACGTAACTCCACTGTGAGTCCGTCATTCAACAGTCATTACTTAACTGAGTTTTAAAAAATGCTTTAGGCAAGTTGCCTTATTGAATTGCGTAAATTCAAAACAGTTGTTAGGTTTCAAGGTCAATTGTGTTGTCAAAGATATTTTTAGCGTTTGAGTCATCCAGGAAATTGCTAAAACTACGAAAGCAAAACACAATAAGTCTTGCACTAACTTGTCAACAATTCTCATTAAAATACTACTTTGTTAATTTTTTGCACTTTTGAAATATTTGCTCAAACAAGCTTTGAGAAAAACACCAACAGTTATTTATCCTTAACATTTCCAGTCCATTAATGTGTTTTATAATAGCAGACTGCATAGATTTTGGCCGGAAACCTCTTGTTTTAAGCGTGTTTTTTGGCCTCCCGTTTTCCCACAGCACCCTCCCGTGTTTTTATTATTTGTAACAGCTTGTAAACAACTGAAAATGCGAGGTGTGTTATGTGTTCGGTCGTCAAGTATTGAGGTGCAACAACGATCCAATTTTATGACTCGTGCCGGAATGCAACGAGTCTAGGAATGGGCTCCGTTCTTGTTTGTGTGGGTGTGTCGAGCTTGAACAACGCAATGGCAATCGGAAGACAAGCACAAGAAAAACAAAATTTTCCTTTTTCTTGCGTTTGCACTAGCGATTACGTTTTCTCGCTTCACACTAGATTTTTCTTGTGTTGCCATTGCCATTGCCCTTGTGCTTTCGTCGCTAGTGTGAAGCAGGCTTCAGGCCACAACTGGCACAAGAGTAGAGAGAATTATTTTATGATAAGCACAATAGGGCAGCTAATCTGATGTGTTGCACGTAGCTTTGTCCATTTTGTGACTATGCAAGGAGTATTTTCAGCCTAAAAACTGCATAAAGAGCCAGAGCCAGAAAAGGAATATTCTGAAATTAAGAAAGTTTACCAGCCTTATTTTCAGAACATAAAAGTCACATATCAGTATTTTATAGAGATCTCATCACCATTCATTATCGTCATGTAATGGCGCGCACCCTAACTTTGAACAAATAGCATGTTTATAATTTATTAGATCTAAAGATACATGCTAAATCTGGTGCAAAAAGTTTCCAAAAAAATGTGATAATAGCCGCTGAAAAAATTTAATTCGGCATAAAAAAGACAATCTCACCAAGTTTCAATTTCCCATTCCCTATTCCCCGTTTTAGTAACGCCCATACACAAAAATTACAGTAACATGTATATTAAATGAAAAACCTTATATCGGCATCCGGAGTTAGAACTCAGACTCTATAGTCGTTGTACACATAACTTTTGAGTCATATTTTCACAAGCGAAAATATGGAAAATACGAGTGTAAAACACCATCATCCATGTAGTAAAATACTGTATTTAAATTCTAGTTTATCAGTTTGATTTTTATTGTCATAATCTACAACACTCACAAAGCCATACATAGCGGGGCGCAGTTACAATTTTTAAAAAAACAAAATGCATAAGTGTGGTTTGTTTTCTTAAAGGCAACCTTCGGTGTAGGAGTGAAAACAAAACGTCCAACTAGAAACCCTGTCTATATATGGAAGACCGCTGTAAAGGTATGCAGAGTTTTCCCCCGCAGACAAAAAATCCTAGCTACGGCCTTGACCCACGAAATTGAACCAAATTTGTTCATAAACATAGTTGGAGAGATTTTGTTTACTAACTTAAAACTAGTAGTAGCTTTCGCTAAGAGCCAACGAGCAAAACATAAACACGAGAACAATAGCAAAGCTGTGCAAACTCTAAGAACTGGCGCTTTCATTTTATTTTTTGAAAAACCTTGTACTTTTCCATTCCAACGTGTGCAGATAATGGTGACATTTCTTCGCCGAAAAGTCCTGTTTTGATATCGCTAGTTTGTATTCTTTAAGTCATTGTACATTAAGTTTTTTCAAAAGATTAAAAACTATTTTCCTTTTATGTTTCGTTTAAAACATTTGTCTTTAAAGACAATCTTTATCAGCTCTGACGCTTGTCAGATATAATTTTGTCCATAATATGTATAGAAATGTATGTATATGTCTTTGATAAATTGTATAGTTTATTGAATGTAAACACTCGCGAATATAAATACATTCTTTTAAAAAATTGTATTTTTTGGATATATTTTACAGTTCAATCGAACGTCATTTTCATTTGTAAATTTTAAACAATTCATTTCCAGAAGTCGTTTCTTTTGCGGCGTTTCAAATAAGAACTTGATAAATTTTAAAACATTTTCTGTTGACTGTAACTTTTAATTGAATATGCATAATAGTGTTGCTAAACAGCGAAAAGAAAAACAAGAAATCAGCGGTTAGCAACCAGAAACTGTAATCTACAGATATACTAAAAGTATAGATGCAGAAGTTTGTGTCGAAAAATCTCAAATTTCAAGTTTAAATTTAGAAAAAACTCTGTCATTAACTGATTGAAAATGAAGTCGAATACTGCATATTCCAAGGCCGGTCAACATTACCCGACTCTTTCAACTTTATTTACAAATCGTGCTGTGATTGGCTTATATAGACATAACTGATGAATAAATTCGATTCTATGATCGAGCTCTTAAAGAATTGCTATTGTTAACACAAGTTACGCTGAAATCGAGATTTTTTTTCTCCCTGTAAGTGTAACCTACGAATCTCACCTACACATGGCTCTATGAGCTGTCGCCTTGCCAGCTTGGCTAGCTCGGCTGGCTCGTTGACAATAGTCTTTTTCAGTAATTAAAAAAATCTAGATTTTCACACGAGGCGTTTTTATTGTGTGAGAGATTTTCCATTTAGCAAGGGCTTTGTTCTGGTTTTGCTTAATGTGTTGCCAAAATATGTTGTTTTGTTCAAGAACAATAAAATTTGCATCTTAATTAGCGAACTATTTTATTAGCTTTATCTGATAACTTTATTTATGAATAACTCTTTATAATTGACGTCATTCAATTGAGGATTTAATTAATTCTCTATCAACAAACATTACTTTAGAATAAAATTCATCTTAACTCGACTCTTTTTTAAAAAACTCAATGACTTTAAACTGTGAAAATCTAATTCAGAAAACTATAGAGATTTTTTGTGCTGGTTTATCACTACGTCTGATTCAATCGGTTTTTGTTTATCTAAACATTTCTATTTAAGGGTTTTGCAATCTTTGTTCCATGGAATTGCGCTTGTAAATATGATATTAAAAATTTTGCTTGTAGAATGATTAGTAAGAAAAACAGCTGTCATGCTCGTTGTTTTTCTAAATTGTAATCCTAATTCGACCATGAAAAACATCCTTTAACTTGTTAAACTCTGCATTTTGTGTGTCTATACAGGGTATAGTCTGATACGTATTATCAAACCAGGTCAATTCAACAAGCTTGGGTCAAAGTTTGCATATAATGAAACACGTTCCAACAAAAGATTATAAGATACAAAAAAAAAAGAGATTTCAGGATGAGTAAAGGAAACCAGTTTTTTCATTAGGAACTGTGAAAAGCTTTAAGATAGAAATGAATTTCATGCGTTATCGCCCTTGTGCAAAGTCGCGCAAGACAACAAAATAAAAATCTTAGCAGACTTTTGAGTGATTGACTTCTCCAGATTTATTTATACTATGGCTATGCTATAGTATCAATTATCTAAATCGTGATATTCAACGCGATATACTTTCTCTTCAGATCAGGAACTGATTTTCCAACAGTAACAGAACAATTAATGCATTCGATATCATTAGAAATAAAGTTTGCACTTTACAGTTTTCTAGTTCAACAATAACGCTGTTATTTTAAGTCATTTGCAAAACCTGCCAGTTTAACCAAATATCACATATTTTAATAGCCTTAAAAAGGCCAATTATTTTGTAAAAACAACCCGAAGTAATACACGCCACGTAAACATGTGTTTACAAGAACTTTCACTAGAGAGCAATTGAAAATTTGATTTAATTTAAATTGAATGCAAATTTATGAAAGAAAACATCTGCATGCTTCAAAGCAAATAACCGATTCGTCATAAATCCTAAAAGTTTTATAAAAACGTTATTTTTGAATCACCGTCGATCATCTAAATAAATTGATCTTGTTAACCTAGTTTTTGAAGGTAAATTCTTTTATACCAGAAGTACTCAAACAACTTTAGAGCTTTCTTCTTTTTAAAATGACAAGCCCATCAAAATGGATTTTGTTGCTTACAATAAGTTAAGGAGATTGACTGATTGATAATTAATTTCAAATCAATACCTTATCTTACCTTTTTTCAGCTATATTTTTCTGGAAAAAAACTCTAGGCCTATAGCTGACAAAAGTAAAAAATAATGAAGTCTTGATTTCTGATCCAACTTTTAACAATAAGGAGACATCTAGGCCAAAGCAAAGGCCGAGTTATATTTTTAAACAGTTTTGAAATTTTCTATTAAAAAATTTGGAAAATGCGTAGGCTGAACTTTTTATTTGTATTTCCTTCCCTTTTTACTTTTCAATTTTGATTAAAATAAAGTTAAAAGAAGCCGCGAGATACTCTTTCTATAGGCCATGTAGGTTTGTCGATCTTGCAACTACTAGCAGATCGTGAGTTGGTTAGATTCTCTGAGCACCACTGACGATTAATTTTAAACTGACCCGACATAAAGAGCAACTTTTTTGTTTTTATGACTGCAAAAAATAAAACAATAAACAGCTGTTTGAATACAGAGTAAGTAAGTTTAATTTCAAGGGCGGTTTCCTTATTAAAAAGGAACAATTTGCCGGCAAGCCAAACAGCGCGTACACCGCAAGTAAGACAACTTTTGCGGTTATCTTCTAACAAAAGCCGCAACGATTGGTCGTGTTGCCTCCAGTAATTTTGCGAAGAATAACATGTCTCCTGCTAATAAAAACAGCTGCGAAGTAGAACAGATTCACTATTGTAGATCAATTCAGGTTTTATATGACTTCTTTATGTGACACTGACAGCTAAACATACTTTGCATAAAAGTAAGAGTCTGAGCGTTATTTATAGTGCATGTAAAGTCTTAAGAAATAACAAAGACACAGACTAATTGGTCTTAAAACTTGGAATCGAATTAAAGTTCATTGTCTATTTGGTCCGATTTTAGAGATCTAGGGTGTTGATAGTACAAAATTATTCCTTCGCAATCGCTGTTAGCACGAGTTCTAAGTATTTCATTTACTCAACATCTAATGTCGAGAGTGGGTTTAATTTCTTGCATCAATTTTATTATCTAAATAAAACGCACTTATACCCCGTGTTTACTCAAGTTTATGCGCTCGTTAAAACAAGAGAACATAACAAATCTTATGCTCAAAAAGCTAAGCATAGTTCCGAAATAAATGGAAAGCTATTTCATTTGACTGTAAAGTAAAACCGGAACTTGAAATCAACAACAGCAATATTGATGTACAACATTAACGCAATTCAAGCGTGAAAATTTTCAAACCAAGCAAAGTGTTTATTGAATATTTCAGTCTAAGACAACTTACCCTGGCCAGCCGTCATCACACACAGGATTTGTAATATCCATAAAGTTAGTTTTGAACGAGGAAATGTCATTTTTCTTAATAAGCGACTCGTTGTCCAATATGACAAATTGCCAGATTGTCGCTCTGAACTATGTTTACAGAACTCGTGTGTTCACCATAAGTTGTTCCTCCTTAGGATCATTGGCCATTTAGCATCTTCCGCAATTCTAAAAAAGAGGCGAATTAAAATTAGTTACTTGCAGATATAAGGTTTTTTAACTGAAGCTGTAAGTGTCGAGATGTTAAGCAAAATAGAGTGACCTACGAATTATATTAAAACACAACAAAGACGAACCCGAAGTGATGAATTATCACTGCACTATAGAAACTTGAATTACCAGCACACCTGGACAAAATACCTGGACAATTTCCTCTGTTTGGGAATAATAACTTAACGAATCAAAAATTTAGCTTGAGATTACTTCACTAACCACAGTAAGTTTAGCTTCTCTCTGACGTAGGTTTTGTCACCAGTGTCTGTGAATAAGGTTTTGGACTTCATGCCAAGCAATATCCGGATTTTTTTGGATTTTTTTTTCTCCACGTCAACCATGAAACGTCTAGTACACTTAGTTGTCACCCCTCTCTGAATTTTACTGGGATATAAGCAATCAAGACATTATCGTTGTAAATCGGAGCTACTCGGTCAAACTAAGTTGATTCCACTCGTAGTAAATCTGGACACTGTTAAGAGTTGTTTCTCGACGTTAAACCAGAAACTGTATTCGATTATCAAAAGGATCATTCAATCAAAGTCTGCATAGACATGTCATTCCAGACAGTGTAGCTACAAAATAAACGAAATGCGCCAATGGATTGACTAACGACAAAACGTACCAAAGCCGCTAGGACAAAATAAATTATGCGTAAACGAGAAAATGGCATAAATTGACAGTTGCAAACAATGTCTAGTCAATACCTCGATTTCCGGTTCAAGGCAATAGAAATTCTTGCAGAATAAAATGTCGTGACGGTAACATTTTAAGCTAGAAATGTCATTTCGCCGCAAGCATTGTTTGAATGACGAAACACATCCAGAAGCGAAAGCCGTGGTCCATTGTTCGCTGGAAACGAGTACAAATAATGTGCTTTTTTGTTTCTTTGTTAAACGTTGTTTAGGATCGTGAAGTAAATTTCCTGTCAAGAAATGGATTCCACTTCTTGTAACCCATGCAAAAGACTCAAAATGAAACACGAATGTTTTTAATTAAATTCCAGACAGGTCATTGAAATCATTATAAAGGGTAATATTTCGAAAGTACAGAGCTATTATTAGTATTTTTGAGAACCAATTAGATTTGGAGAAATAAACAAAACTTACTCAGTTCTAAGTGTTCATGTTGTGATGAGCGCACGTGGTAAGGTCAATATTAAATTCACACACCCTCTTCCTGTTTACACATGTACAACTGACTGTCGCGCGCAGACACAGAATTCAGTATCGCGATTCACTAAATATTTTCTTTTATTATTTTGAGACGTCAACATTTTGTGGTATTGTCGTCTCAAAATTGAGGTTTTTGATTGGCTGACACGTACGATCCTATATCAACTATAATAAAATAATTTGGATAGTACGTGCGTTTTCATTGGTCTACAAATGTGTTTTCATAGCACTATGATTATGAAGCACGAAAATGACGTGACAATATAGTTGGCCGCTGTCTCCAAGTTGCAAGAAGTTACAGTTTCATGAAAGAAATTAAAGTATACATACGCGCTTCGTATATCGTCTTTCTCCTTGTTAAGTCGGAAAATAATAATTTTATAAAAGAAATAAAACATGTCCTTCGTGCCTTCATAGCCTGGTGAAAGCCTCAGCAAAGTTTGTGAGAATTCTCTTGCAGGTGAAAACCCTCCACTGCGTCTCGGGTTTTCACTGATCTACACTCGAATTCTCCCAAACGTTCGTCTCGGTTTTCACCAGAACCAGGCTATGAAGGCACGGAGAACATGTTTTATTTCTTAATTGTTTTCTTAGCCAATAGTAGTAAGCTGCTATCCGGGAAGATCAAAAGTTCGTTTCATAAGATAAAGCTAAGATAAACTTAAAAATTTCTCTTTGGAAGTAAGGAAGCTTGAAGACATAAGATACGTTTACAAACTATATTTTGAACTTTCAAATACCAATAATTTCCATTGCAAACAAGTAAATTTCTCATCAATGAAAATCCGAACGACCGACATAGTCATTGAACCGGCAGCAAAATGAGTTAAAATCGATTCTACTAAATTTGTGTCCTTGAATAAATCCTGAATGGAAATGGATATTTTTTTCTTCTAAAAGTGGCAAGTCACTCCGTCTTTGAAATGTATTAATTCCGCAGTTAGCATAAGGCTCTCGTCGCTTCCAACCTCTCTGGCATGACTGTAAGTCTAACGGGCAGTTGAAAAAAAAAAATTTTTCTTAAATCTTTTTTTTTTATTTAACAATTAGCCAAAGGCAGGTATATTTACAATAGGACTTTAACTCCCCTACAAGGTAAATTACCTAACCCTATCCCCTAAGACATATTGAAACCCAACCCACTTACATGCCCCAGTGCTACAAAGAGAAAATTTGATGAATGTAAATTGAAAAAAAAAATGTTAACAACTATATTTGGTTGATGTGTTAGGACGATGACATTTTACACAAATCAGTTTATAGGAACGGATGTCGTCCAGGTCAAAGACATTTTTTAATCTCACAAAGAAAAAGGATTTTAAATTTTTTGAAAAAGCTTGAAGGTTTTCCTATTTTCTTATATTATCAGGAATAGTGTTCCATATGTTGCAGATTCTTATAAAGTATGAATCTCTATTTCGATCATTCTCAGGGATTTACAAACATGAAGTTAAACCAACGCTTATTTTTGAGTCAGTGAAAAAAACTCACTGACTTAGGTAGGATTTGAAACCTCGACCTTCGGGTTACTAGACCGCCGCTCTACGGTTTAGTAACCCGAAGGTCGTGGGTTTAAATCCTACTTGAGTCAGTGAGTTTTTTCACTGACTCAAAAACAAGCGTTGGTTTAACTTTATAAATAGAGATGTTCTTACTGATTTAGGTTTAACATTAAGTCCTGTAGTACCATGGCGGATTCGACTATTGCAAAATTCAAAAAAGTCAGTGCGATGTAAATCAATTAAACCTAATTTATATTTAAAGTAAAAAAGAATGTCTAAGTATTCCAGCCAGTAGTTTAGTGGGAGTAGGTTAAGCTCAATAAGACGTTCTTTGTAGGTAAGATCAGCTGTTCCTCTACAAATAAAGCGAGTTGCTCTGCGTTGAATGTTCTCAATTTCACACATTAGAGTTGGGGATTTAGGAACCCATAGTTGGGATGCGTATAGCACAGGTGAGACCTTACAGGTGATTTGTACCGAGTCTCTATTGAGATCTTTCGAGCAATTACGCTTGATAAAACCCATCATACGGTTGGCTTTAGCAACGATACACGAGATGTGATCAGTCCACTTCAGATCGCTGGTAATGGTAACTCCTAAGTCGGTTACATGCTACATCAAGTTCAGACCCCAGTATATAGTACGATCTTTCAGGGCTGTTTTTTTTTCTGGAGATTCTAAGGTTCAGGCACTTAGAAGGTTGGAAGTATATTTCATTAGCAACTTGTATACTTGGAAGTATATTTCATTAGCAACTTGTCCTGCAAGCAGTCGCTGTATTGTAACCGGCCAGCCTATCAAATATTGCTCTCTGTGTCTCATCTTTAATTTGTTCCCTGTTTTCCTGGCTCAGAAGGAAAGTTTTTGAAAGTCTCTACAATTTGTTAAGCAGAACTAAGTATGATTCCCTGCATCTCTGCCGTACTAAACTTGTTTGTCAAAATATATACAAAACTTTGTATTTTGTGTAGTGCAACTGATTATATTGTAAAATTCGCACTGTTGATAGCTGTGGAAACCTTAAACGATGTTTAACTCGGTCAAAAAATAACCGAGTTATTATTGTTATGTGTACGGAATAAAGGTTATCTTGCTTTCCTACGAGTCTCCGTTGTGTTTTTCGGTTAAATACTAGGGTTTTTAGCTTCACGTTGGTGTTAAAAATTTCTTCACGTTGGTGTTAAAAATTTCTTATTATGTTTATACGCAAGTATTTTTCTAGACTTCAAGTTGCGTCTTTTTAAAACACATAAACAACAACATATAGACCTAGTTTTGAAAGCTTGCTATGAACATGGCTCGACTCTAGCTCTCTGTTCAGTGCCAAATTTGATTTATGCGGTTTTGTTTAGACAAGCAATTGATAAGTGTCTTAAAAATCAAGAAACGAGTGACATAATATGGCGTCTCATTCAAATACTAAAGTCTCGGCGATTGTACAAAACGATAGCTTTCTATCATCGCCCAAGCTAATTCAGTACGTAATCGAACCAAATTTGATTTAGACAGCTTTCTATACTATCGCAACAGTGGAAGAGTAATCGATTCGGAAAGCTTATAAATGGCCTGCATGCTGTTAAAAAGCTTGTATGAACTTGGCATAACCAGGTCTCACCCATAATGCAGGTAATAAATGGATGCTGCGTCCATGTTACTATAGAAACAGTTTTACAAGTACTTAAATTTTTAATTTTTACACTGTAGTGAATAGAGAAAGAATATTAAAAAAACTGACGTTTCGGACTGAAGTTCTTCGTCAGGTTATCTTAAAACCAAGGTTCGCACAATAGAATACATTTTCTTAAACGAACAAATTTTGTAAGGATATCAAGGTTGAAACTGACGAAATTTTAAAAAGGTTGTGATAATAAACCAAAGGTTGAGATTTTGTGAAGATATAAGATATATATAGTTTTGCGCGTGAAAAATCTATAAAAAACGGTAAAATCCGGCAACTAAAAAAAGTATATACCAGCGATTAAAAACTAATACAATCAGCCAATCAGAGACCTGGAAAGCTGTTGAACATTCTGCGGTATCCAACGGGTAGTATTCCATCCAACTTTCTTGCCATTACTTGCGAGCAACTATCGAAATGGCGCCAAAACTGTGTGCGTACGTGTCCAAAATGGCACCAAAGTTGTCTGTCAACGTCGTGAGAGTTTCTTGCATAAAGTAAGAGATCTTATCAACTGCACCACCCACGCTGCCATTAGACAATGTTTGGTGAAAAAGAGGGTCACACAAATAATCGAATCTTAGCACAGCCGAGGATCGAACCGGGGACCTTGTGGCTAGAAGACAGAGATCTTACCAAGTGCGCCAACCAAGCCCACCCAAAAAGAGATCTATTTAAAATGGTTAACTTGTTTTGTTGTTGGGTATAGTTCTAGAACTGATCGAAACGGTCGCACAAAGGAGAACTGAACTCAAGACTTTTTATTGTTTGAAGATTTAGCCATAGTAGAACACGTATAACTATAAGAAGATTTTTAAGCTTCGTAAAGAACACCCAGATTAACTCTTGCAATTTATAAAGAAAAATAAGAATATTTTTAAAAAATGGAGGCCTTTTTCCGCGTTATTCTCATTGCGCACTTCTTTGATTATGGTAGCTATTTTAGATGTTATCTCTTATCGTGGTATTAGCACCTATGTACGTAAAATGAAATCTGATAGGACTATCTCTGTGAGTTTGCAGAACCTAATAAAAACATGTTCAAGGCAAAAAAGAAGAAGAAGAGTTTTAAGCTGTTAGCCGAGCAGCTCAGAAAATTTTAGGTTTCGTAACAAATTGACAAAAATCTGCGTCTCAATATGTGATGTCAGCAGTCGTTTATGACGAAGATAACGAGGCAAAACATGGTTACTGTGCGGCTTTTGGCTGCAAAAAAAAAAAAAAAGGAAATAAAAAATTGGCAAAACATAGATCGCTAAAAATATCAAGACTTCGAAGCACACTACCATATTCAGTAGCTCTGAATATCGTAACTATGTCACACCATACCGCTGACAATCTCCATAGCGACCACGGTGCGAAAATTTTTTAGAGACTTTAGTTCGTTTCTACATTTAATTTCTCAAGGTAATTTGACTTAAATTACAGAGTTAATGTACTATACCAATAGATTCAAACAAAAATGGGTTAGTTCTAGCATTAAGTTCTTCTTTAAATATTTTCTGTTAACGATGCAAGTTAAGTTAAACTACCAAAAGAATATTGCAGCAAGACCAGTGCACAACTTCCTGTTTCGTTGGATCGAGGAACTGGACCAGCTGATAAATAATAAAGTTTTAAACATATAAGTATAATAACAACTGACAAACTACGAAAATAAATTTTAGTAACTATAGTATATATTTCGACCCTGCGGCAACCGTCCGTTCTTAATTTATTAGCAGTGAAAGGATATTTTTACATAGATATAAGTAATATGCAAAATTTCTATGCAAAAATACTCTTTAAA
This sequence comes from Zoanthus solanderi, assembly GCA_024336925.2. Lineage (NCBI taxonomy): Eukaryota > Metazoa > Cnidaria > Anthozoa > Zoantharia > Zoanthidae > Zoanthus > Zoanthus solanderi. The sequence continues at coordinate 14,207 of JANCMA020007142.1, forward strand.
CCTGATAAAGAATGGTAGTGGCTCGTCAAAATATAGTTATTAAAATTTGCCTTCGTTGTTTGTCAGCTGTTCGTAATATTTATCAGTTTCAGTAACAACATTGCTGTCATAATGGTTGAGCAATTTTACTGTTTCATGGTATAAAGAATGAGCAAATCTAAGAAAATTATGATAAAGACAGTTTAATGGTTGTTTATGATCTAAGCGAAACAAATTTGAAACTCATATCAAAAAGTATGGACAGTAAAACTGAACAATTGGAAAAATGATATCTTGCAATCTATATGTATAACCTGTAAAAACCCAGCTTAAAGGCGGAAAATTATTCTAGAATGAATTAATGAGCTCTGAATAGGATGTGAACCAATGCCTCTAAGAAGGTCTTGGCGATTAGAATATCTCGACACGGCGACACAATAGGCCATAAGATTCCGTTGTTTACTTTGCGATTAGCTTCTGAATAAAACCGATTTCCACAATTAATTTTTAAGCCTCGTCTAAGCTCTCTTTTAATTTTATGGTCAAGGACATTTTACAGTCCATTTGAATCACCCTTTCGAGCCTTCGAAATCATAAAATTTCGAAAACAAAACTTGTTTAAATAAAAAATCACCTGGCAGAACCAAATTTTGTGCGACTGCCTGTTCGGTTCTCCCGCACTTTGGAGAACTCGAGCGGTCAATAATCGAGCAAAAATGATTCAAATGATTTAAAATATATAATTTAAAAGACTGCCTGAGACAAATCTCAAGGTTTACGAATTATATAAGGACTATGCGACCTTTCGATTTCATCAAACTTTGCAACAGCAAAATGACGTAAACTGTCAAAATGACTTTTGGTCGACCGCTGGGCGACTTTCACATTCGAGAAAAAAAGTTTAATTGCATGTCTGAGACAAAATAAAAGAGATGCGAAACACAAGGAACTAGTGACAGAGCGAGGCCAAATAAGCGACATAGAACTAGGCCATTCATTTATTTATGTTCTTTTTCTTCTTAAACATCAGCCGTAACGCAATACAGTTTTTCATAGGTTATAGGTTTACTTGTCGAAACCCTCGGCAAGAAATTATCTGATGTAAATACAATAGCTTTTTCTTTTTTTAGATTAGAGGCCGACGCTGAATGTTCATTAATATTTCGAGAATATTATCTTTAACTGACATTTTAAATATACATGCAAGTATTTGACGCACAAAGCAGAAAATTCTAGTCCCTGTGGGGACATTTGGTAAACATCTTCCTGTAACACTCACTTCGTGGGTACCAACACTATAAATGATGTGCAATTACGAACGTTTGGGGAGTAACCTTATTTATGATTTTCTGCAGTATACGAGATAAAATTGGGTACCTTTTCACATATGTATAGATGTGTTTGAATAACATAATTTTCAATTAATCTAAAATATTAATTTTTTCCGTAGTTCCATTTTAAGATTAATCGAAAACTGTATAAAACAAAATCGAAATCCTTTGCTCTTCCTCAGTTTATAATATATTTTTAGTATTCTTAGTATGTTCTTAAGTTTGGAAGTATATCAACCTTGCTTCTTTATAAAAAAAAAAAACTCTTCTAAAAAAGAGAGTATGGTGATGACACGCCGACATTGACAATTCAAAAAAGTACCGAAGCTTGCGTTTTGTAAAGGTATATTTCAAAAACGGCAAAAATCACTTACTTGACAATCTATAAGCTCTCAGTCTTCTCCGTAAAATCTTTTCGAGCAGTAGCAATAATACTGCAAATTGTCTTTGAAGAAATCTTTTTTTAAAAGCGCACTTCATTGAAAGACACGCAAATATACTCTAAGCATGCATATGCTGTACAGCTCTAAAAACATGAACACATTTGAAATGTTTGGATATATAATCTCCCACGCTTTTTTGGCATGGAACAAATGTTTAATTACTCCTAAATCATTGCTAAATGTACTTGCAGACAATTATGATTGCGATGTCTGTGTTTCATAAACAAAATTTCGTCAATTGATTTGGTTTCTTATGAAGGATTTGCGTAATTGTGCACAAAGACGACGTAGGTTGAATTGTGTTTACAAAAGGAAAAACCGGCGAAAAGAAGAAAACAAGCAATAGAATCGCAAAACCTTAACTACAAATATAATAAAATTAGAATCAGTAGGAAGACGTGAAACTTTTCTACAGAAAAAAAAAATTTTTTCAACATCTACTTGCGAGCGCGAGTGTGTCCAACTTAATTTAAGCAAACGATTCTTGTGTATACAGAATATTTCAGCATTAATATTTAAAAGCTTTTTCTGGTAAGTTTTGAATAAATGCTCAAGATTTTTTTAAATTGCTTTTTTTTCTAAATCACAGATTTTGAACTTGGTCATTTATTTAGGTACACCTGGTGTCTTAAATTATTACCATCCAATCATGACCTCGTGTGTTCGTTTAATATATATAGTTTTGACAGGACAGAACAGAACGAGAGACTGTATACTTTTTGTAGGCAATCCAAAAAGAAGAACGAAAACTTATTTACCCTCTCGTATCATTTTCTTGTGTTTCGTAAAAAAGAAGTATTTAGGTTTTCTTTTTTATTTGTCAAAATGTTTAGCCGTTGTTGTAATTTTGCTGACTTTGCATAGTTCTAAAGTTAAAAGCTAGTCGCTGTTGCTATTAACGAAAATATCTGTCACTTAATTCCTTAATTATAAAATCAGAATAAGATTTAAATTAATGAGAGTTCCTAATTTCTGTTTTATTATAAAAGAGTTAAAAGAAATCTTGAAACGATTCATCAGTGTTTCACTGGCACAAATCTATCACTAAAAACTGAAAGTAATTAATATTTAAAACAAACACTTTCGTTTCTGGTAATATTAATGCATCTGTCAATGGTTTGCACCAGGAGGGTGGATCGGGAACCCACGGGGATTGACTCTTTTTGACATTTTTTTTGAGACAATTTTTCCACCCTCTGGCAAGATTTTTTTGTCAAAGTCCCCTACCCAAGGGCAAATATTTCGCCTTCTGGAAGCAAAGAATAAGATGCTTCCAAGATTTAATACAAGCATTACCACCGACTGAGACTGAAGGGAAATGAACAATAACAGAAATACAAAAGAACACCTTTCACTTTTTAAAAACACATAAACACAGATTAAGTACTTTTCTACAATGCCAGTGAAAAGTGGTTTGAATATTTCAAGAGAAAATGCAAAATATCTTACCATCGAATTTTGAATTTTTTTTTCTTCAAAGCATCTGCCGATCGAAGTATGGTCGTTACCGCTGACCAGTCAGAAAACAAAAGAATTTGGCGCCAGTCAATTTTTCCAATCCAATTCCCCATCCTCGGGCAGAAATTTTTGATCTATCCTCGCGGGTTACCCCAATCCTCCCTCCTGATGCAAATCAATGACAGGTGGATAACTAACAAGTGTTTTTCAGCTTGAACATATTATACAGTCGT
>JANCMA020007230.1:0-17647 GCA_024336925.2 Zoanthus solanderi
ATTCCAAACAATGCAGGAAGTGACGTTTTCCAAGTGCTACCCATCATCTTTTGAGATGGAAGGATGCCATATATATACTAGTCAGACAGACTCTGAATAGTCAAACCTTTTCACTGAGACCATATGTTTCGATATCGAACAATTGTACGTGCATCACCTATAAACGGTTCTTTGCCCGTTCCCGAGTGATGGACGACCAAATCCAGCCGGCGATCACCTCTTTCTCAGCCGGTGAATTTCGCTGACAGCCGGCGCTTAGCATCCACCCTGTATGTATCAGATTGGTAAGTAAGAATCACATACATTTCGGAAAAAAGCGACACCAATCATGGAACCCCGAATGGTAGAGAATTTTAGGCTCCTCATCAAATTAATCATCATCAATGTTTCCATGTGGTGGCTACTCGTGTGATTCATTTTCGTAGCCATATTATCATTACAAGTTATCATGATCATTAACAAAACCAATATTGTTGTGAAAGCTTTGTTTGGGAACAGCTCTGTAGTCCTTAATCTGGTCTGATTCTACAGTACTTTCCATCTTACAGCAGCTGATTCCCCAAATTTCGAACATCCTCAAAAATTTGACTTGAGTAGAGACTGTACGTACTTCCTGCAAAGCTAATGAGAAAAAAAGAGTTGCCTTCCAACTTTAAATATTATATGCTTATATATGATATGCTTTCGGCTGTCCTCCTACAGCCTTTCTTAAACTAAAATAGTTATGCATAAACCGTAGATATAATATATATAAATAGTGAACAATAAAGCAAAAGAGATATAAAAGATAAAAGGTTAAAATACAATAGAAATGCTAATGGTTCAATTGTTTAGAAGTATAATATTTTGTCTTAGTAGAGGCCTAGACTGTTTATTGTCTGCATTTTTTGTTAAGAATAATTATGGTAAGTACTGTAGTTATGGTTTTACCTTTTGTAAATTTAAAGTTAAAATTCAACCTGTTATGCAGTTGTCTGAGACAAGCATCATCCGTCCAATCAGAAGAAGCGGACGATCGTTTTCACGAGTGAGAAACATGTATTGATTTTTGCTCCCACTCTCGCTTGCTATCTAGAAGATGGCTTCCGGTTTGTCGATAAGTTTGTTGATAACCAGGAAAACAAAACAAATAGGGAGAAAATCGAGTAGTTTAACTTTGATGAGGTACTTTCTCACAAGAAAAAATGAAACAAGAAACGTCGAGGTTGTTTCTCTCAAAGAACTAAGTATCTACCTCAGCAAGTTTTTAATCAAGGTCCGTACAAAACGAACAAAGAATATGGACCAAAATCCTTGTGTTCTCTGCTAGCAAACTTCGAAACATACCTAAAAATATTTCAGTAGGGTTGATAGATAGCATATCAGAGTATACTTGCATAAAAGATCAACTTGTCGATGACATTCTCTTTCAGAAACATAATTTTTTCTTTCTCAACCACTTTCATTTTAATAATTATTATTTAAATAATTAATATTAAATAATTAATATAATTAATCCAATCCTTATGATACTAATTCATCCTTGATTTCGTTAGTTCTTTAACTTGGATATTTGCTACTCCATGTTTAACTACAGGTTAAACGAAATTAGGGTTATATTACTCCTGGTATTTTTAGTCTTATATTGATTTCAAATGTAAGATCGGTAAACTTCCTCTCTTTATACACTTTAGACTCTGAATATTATGGATGTCAGCCAGGTTCAAAGATTTCATTTTATGGTAAGTAATTAATCAAAGTTGCGGTAAATGTGTTAAAAGAAGCCAGATAATAATCATAAAACTGCAAATGTTTTGCTTTGTTATATCGCCACGTTGTTTTTAGGATCGATTGACGTGATATTTTGACTAATGCCAATAAAAAAGTTCACCACACTCGTGGATTAAAATACCAATCACAACCATAATTTTTCCTGATCACTTATTGTTTTCATTGGATGAAAACATATATTATAATTATGAGAAAGGGCAATTTATTTTTGAATTTAGTCCAACTTATTGATAGTTAAAAGAGGAATCGAGGAGAGTTAAGAATTAAATAAGAGCATTAAGAATATTCATAAGAGAAATGAAGGACTTTGGACTAACAATTAAATTCGTATCTGGGTTCTAAGTAAGACCCGTTATAGTTGAGTCCCATGTATTCTCATAGAAAGGAATATCAAAAGTAATTAATCAATGCTTTTATTTATGTAAATTGTGTAAAGAATTCAATGGAGGCGACAGAGCTTGCGTTAGTAAAATGAAATATTCAACAAAGTGTTTTGAATCCAGCCTTCTATGCATTACTAATGGCCCTACTGTTTACCTAAAGTTAATCCCTAACTTCTCTCTGTGAAGAGCATTTGATTAGGATTTCGAAGGCTAATCACTGTTCATCAGCAAAATGTTTTTACTATCAAAAGGGTGACGATGTGCGAGTAGACGAAGCATCATCTAACCTGCCCGCCTTGTGTATGGCTATTAGGAACAGCAAGTATGAGATTATTGGTAAGAACGAAGATGGTTTTTATACTTCCACTCTGGTGTTAAAGACTCATTCCCAGTAGGGAAATGCATTTCTAAGGAAGGAATGTGGATCTTTTTGAATTTGTACCCCTTGACTTAGCTAAATCCCTAATGAGCTTTGTGGCCCATGAGAGCCGGCGGTTATCTGTGGTTTTTGGTAAGCGAATCAGAGTTATTGACTAGGAATAGGACACTAATTCATCACAGGTTAGTTACCAGCAAAAGCTAGTGTTTTAGATACTGACCTCGTTAGGTTTCAGGCAGGGTCAGTTCTGTTGGAAAAGAAACTCACACAAATGTTCAAATCTCAGCACAGTCAGGGATCGAACTTGGGACTTTCTGTCTATAAGGGGCCAGCCAGGATGTCGTAGATCTTGATTTGAGTATGATTTGACTTAGGTGTGGAGGGAAGCGGTCAAAATCTCCACTTATTAGTTAAAGAAAGCAAAATATGGTAGTTCAGTTCAACATGTTGATACTGTAATTTTGCCTGTGTCTCGTTTGATATAGATTACGTCTTAGTATATGTAAGTAACTAAATTACCAAATATTCGTATCGTGTGACTTTCTAAGCTAGACTACAAAAATGATTATTGAAATACTAAGACCATCTATTCGTAGCATTGACCAACGTTTCGACAAGTTAACCAATACACTATTCTCATTCATGATGTGTAGATTGTTGAAATAATATAGGTCACTGATAACATAACCTTTCTATAGGGATCAATCTAACCTGCAGTAGAACACAACACGATTTGTTGTTATTCCTGCATTTTATTTATTTAATAAATCACTGGATGTTTTTTAACAAGGTGTAGCCCAGCTGATAAACAGATTGGATCATCAACCATTTGACGAGAACGACGAAATTCTTCTTGAAGTGAGTTTTTCTCATAGATTCGAATTTCTGCTACATCATGTTATTTCATTTTAGTGTGCAGACTTGAGGGCTTCAATCTTTTTCAGGCTTTTGTTATTTTTTGTGGCCTGGGAATGCACAACACGATGATGTATGATCAGATGGCAAAAGCAAAGGCAAAGCAACAGGTGGCGTTAGAGGTGAGTATTTTAACCTTTTCTCTCTTTTCCTACCATCGCCGTTGTCACCATTCTTGCCATCGTAATCATCAAATTTATTGTCTTTAACTTTGCAAAATGAGTATAAAATACTTTGTTCTTACTAATTGTCAAGGGTACTTTATTTACTTAAATGGAGCGGGCATAGCTCGGGAAACTTTATTTAGCGAAGTGAACTAAGGGGGTAAATACAAGCAACAAAATTATCCGAGGTATTAAGAACCATTATTGCGAAGCAATATGTGAACTGATGTTGCTCGTTTTACAGGTGTGTTTTAAAACTTGTCACGCAACAATTTTTTTTGTAGTTTGAAAACTTGTTGCAGAGAGTAGACTGCAGGTCAACGTAGACACTTAAACTGTGTTCAATTGCACATTTGGTTTCAGCTCCATTTAAGTACCTCTAACCCTGTTATCCTTTAGATATAGCTAAATCCTTTACGAGCCAAGTGGCCCATGGGGCCGGCGCTTATCTCCGGTTTCTGTAATGTTAAGCGGATGAGAGTCTCTGACTCCCCCTGGATGGGACACTAATCCATCGCAGGTTAGCTCCCAGCAGACGCTGGTACTCATTTACCTACCCCGGAAGGATGGAAAGCTAAGTTGGCTTAGGCGGAAAAGAAGGTTGCACAAATATTCAAATCTCGTCAGAGCCGAGCATCGAACTAGGGACCTTGTGGTTGGAAAGCAGAGATCTTACCAACTGCGCCAACCATGCCCGCCCTTGAGGGTTGGGATCAAGTTCATTTTAGTGATTTTCATTGGTTAAAACTGCATTTAATCTGTGTCACAATGCCGCCGGTACCTACAGAACGAGCACATTGACCCAAAATGGTTAAAACCTGGTTATCATTTTTTCAACCCATGCACTTCTCAGTGTTTAGATATCCAGGTGACGCACTTCTCCTTGCTGTTAATTAAAATTGGTTAGCTTGTAATTTATGACATGAATTGCAAAACCTTAATGACGTGTGTTTCAATTCTACAGTCTCGCTTTGCTGTTAACAGTGTCACATTTGGAGACTATCACCGCCCAGGGCGAATTGCAGCGTTTGTTGGTGAATTAGACTCAGGCTTTCGGCTGTTGAACCTTAAGAATGATTCCTTGCGCAAGAAATTTGACGGACTAAAGTATGACTTGAAAAAGATTGAAGAGATCGTTTATGACCTCAGCATCCGAGGACTAAGGCCGCTATCAGATTAGCTTCCAGTCTTTTCTCATTCATCCCGGAATTTGCCCATTGAGAAAAGAGAATTGACTAATTAATATATGATCGAAGTCTATTTAATGCTTATCAGAACTACCAAACAAAAACATTGGAACAGTAGTAGATCCAAAGGAAGGCACACTTTTCAGATAGACTCGAATTTTTTTTAGATTTAGTAAAAAAACACGTGTCACTGTATCAGGTGTCACTGTCTCTCTTTATTCAGTAATGATGCCAATGGTTATCTCAAGATTAATTAGCAATCAAAAATTCAGTCAAATAGCACGAATTTCCATTATTCCCGCCTAGGTATCTTCCCAAAAAATCGCAATCCCCTTTCAAACCTCCTGAATCCTTTCCGTTGAATACCTGTGTTAGAAAAGCTTAATTTATTAATGAAGTACAACTTTACATTACAGTTAGGCCAATGAAAATTATATTCGCGTTTCTCGTCAGCCACTACCTAAAATTTGATGCGAGGAGATTGAAACAGTGACATATTGTAGCTGATTAATACCTATTTTAAAATAACAGAGAGCTCCTGACTGTATTAAGAAATAAGAGAAAAACGTGTATATTTCGTAAGTGTGGGATAACATTCTAGAAAAACAATGCAGTTGATCATCATTAGAAAATGATAAGTAATAAAAAATTTTCAGGTTACGTAAAAATCCCAAACGGGCGCTGACGAGAAATATTTTATTAATTTTCATTAGCATTACACAATATCGCACAGGTTCTCTTAGTCAGGTTATTGTTAACATTCGACATAGGATCAGTGGTTGTAAATTCTATGCAACCCACTACACATCAGTCCAACCAGCACAATTTATATTTATCACGGTGTTCGCATCATACTCTTTCACCATCCGTAACGACTAACATGATAGAGCACAATGTCAGACAAGTACTTGAAAGCTTCTGTTGTGACTGTGGTGTGTTTCAGGATCAGCACTTCATCACATGGTGTTCAAAACATAACCTGCTGCCCTCCTTACGTAATGACTAACACGATTGAACACAATGTCAGACAAGTTCTTGCATCAGTTTCATCTGTGTGTCGCCTTACAGGGCTTTCTACGAGAGGATCAGGATGAAGATTTCTGATTTTTGTAACATCTCACAGTGTTTTCACCATACCCTAATACCACCCAATTGTAATGACTAACACGATTGAACACAATGTCAGACAAGTTCTTGCATCAGTTTCGTCTGTGTGTCGCCTTACAGGCCTTTCTACGAGAGGATCTGGATCAAGGTTGGTTTCTGATTTTTGTAACATCACAGTATTCACACCATACCCTAAATGCCACCCACTTGTAATGACTAACATGATTGAACACAATGTCAGACAAGTACTTGCATCAGTTTCGTCTGTTGTAATCGCCTTACGGGGTGTTCTGATCCAAGATCATTTGGATCATGGTGCATCAAAGGAATAGAGCATTAGCCCCAGTGGATTCAGTTATTGTGCCAGCAGCCTTGTGAAATAGTCACAAAACTAATACATAGCCCAAAATGTCAATACAACAAAAACCATTTAGATTTAATGATGATCTGTTATCTAATCACTCTGAGCACTAATCTACTCATCTACAGTGGAATTGATGCATCCCTGATCTGATACTGGATTTCCTTAAAAAGTTGAAATGTGAATTCTCTAAACGCACCCTTACATTATTGCCATGAGAATTTCAGTGATTCGCGTTTGTTTTTATTAAATTTTGTTATTTTAAATGGTTTGTGTTGCTTAATGGCTGCAGGAGGCCATTTTTACACCGTATCTCCAAAGATTAAAAGTTTTACGATAATGGTTGCAATCAGTATATGAAGGTGACGTTTCGCGCGTTGGCCGGGCGTTACTGCACAAGCTAATAGTAAAAGTTCTTTAAATTTGTTTGAATTTTAACAGAAAACTTTGTTGTTCAAACACTATACACTTACAGGCCTTCTAAATCTACTTAGTTTATCCGTAGTCTTTGCTTATTTTTTATGGCATACACTTGAAACTTCGGCCTATGCTTGAACGTTCGGCACTTACGGCATTGATTATAAGAACTTCGACCTTGTAATGTGTAAGTAGCGGGTCGCACCAAATCCTTGATGCATTTCAAGAGTTTCTAAAACACGATTCAATGAGTTTTTAAAAGAGATTCCATCGTTACAGATAGGGCTCATCTACGTGTTTATTATTGGTTTGGGAATACTTTGTAGAGTTAATCCAACTCGGCCATTAGCACGTGGTCTACGTGCATATCATGTGAACTAACTGGGATGTGTTCACACATCTGTGAGCTGAAAGCCAACCCTGGAACAAATTAGAAGTGATCAGAAATTAAAACGCGTTGATATATTTTTCTCTTTGGTTTCACTTATTCGATATATGGACTGATCATATTACCCTCCTAGTGTTAGAAACTATCAGAAACAGCTTAAATTTTTGTTTTGGTAATCGGTAATAATATTATATGGGAAATAACTACCACTCTCTTAAGACAGTATTGTTGAAATATCAATCTTGCATTTGATTGAAGGTGGCTGTATGTATGGGGAACCTGCCTCGGTTTTGTGGGACCCAGAGTCATCAAGGGATTTAGATTTAACTGTGAGTTAACCATAACTGTTGGTTATGGCGGCATGCTTGGTTTAGGTCTCTCAGCCTTACCGGGTCAAAGGGTCCCGGGTTAGATCCCCGACTCTGTCAAGATTTGAAACTTTGCGTAACCTCTTGCGCCAAAGCTCAATCACCTTTCCACCAGCATTTGCTGGGAGCTAACCTATGATGGATTAGTGTCCAGTCCTTAAAGTCAGTAAATAGAATACCAGCATGCTGGAAGATAACCTGCGATGGATTAGTGTCCGATCCAGAGAGAGTTAAGGACTCTCATTCGTGTAATACTATAAAAATTCAAGTTCAATGGGTCACTTTGTCTAGCTAGATTTAGTTTACCCAGTTGGTTAAAGTTAAATTTCTAAACGTGCTGGGTGGCCCATGGACGGGTCCATGGTCCATGGAGTCGCGTCAAGTTTCCCGTTTCTGTACATTTCATCAATTTGTTACCTTCACAAGCACGTAGAACTAATATAAATGTGATGTTGGGGGACCCAGGGAGAGCGAGGCTGTAAAGCAGACGGTGTCCAAACCAAAATCTCGCTTCGCCTGACAGCAACAATGACAAAAAACTTTGTTCATAGGTAGTAAACCAAAAAAATGCTCACTTACCTATTAAATATGGTTTCTTTTTGGAGTTTTTGATACATTTCTTGATATAAGAATCGTAATAACCCTGAAAATGAAACATAAAACAGCTACAATAAAATTTAGTAACTCAACTGCCTGCTTTCAATGTAAATATTGTATAGTATCATCTAAATGAAGTTCGTTTCTTGTGCTGACTCTGAGTCGATAATCCTTAAATGAGAACGGTAGGCTGCATGGAGTTGGTTAAGGAAGTAAAGGTATGAACGGAGAGTAGAGCGGCACGGATGGACAAATAAAAAATGAATGACCGAAATAATGGGTGGATATATGAAATTTAGACATCTCAAGATGCAGTTAGCCCTTGGACAGAGCAACAGTTGCGGTGAAAATATTTCAACCTTGAGTCGTCTAAGTTATGCGCTGTACCTAACTGCCGAAGCAGGTAAAAATAATTACCTGCTTGATTGATGATTGAAGGCTGACTAACTGACTGACTGACTGAGTAAATGAATGAATGAATGAATGATTTAAAAGATAAGCTAAAAAATGATATCAGATAATGTTAAAACGTTTTTGATAAACTTGACCATCTTCAGATTATTTTATGGAGAGTTCAACTTCAAAAATGGATGAAAGATTAAAGCTGAATACGTAAAAATTATTCATTAAAATGTTGTCTTCGGAATTCTCTAAAACTGTTTTTCAGTTTGCTACAGAAGAAGAAGGAGAAGGAAACTTACTTTTCCTCTGCCCAGTCGGGATCCATCCTGAAGAATGACAGTAAAATAAGATATTGTTTTCAAGAGTTTTTAATCCTTAAAATCTGATTACTCTTACAATGTCACTTGGTAAGTTTATCCAAAAACCCTTTTGCTTTCCTAAAGGAGCCATTTTGGCTCTTACCAGCATTCTAAATGTTGTCGATAGTTTCGTACACTTAGCAGCAAGCAACCATAAACAGGACTGATGGTGCAGAAAAGGAGAATAGCACAATGCATAATTATGGAAACTGATATTAAACATGAATGAATTCCTAGAACAACATTTAGTGGTTAACATAATTTATAATAAACAAACTCATCTATCTTCCTTTCTAAGATCTGAAGCTATTACCCTATAGTCCTTTTATGCTATCAGTAACTGATCTTCGTTACCTTTGAGAAACCCAGCCCAGGAAGAAGTATAAGATCCAATTCTCCTGTGGAAAGAGCCTCTTCTCGACTTCTGTCATCATCTGTAAAACGTACAATCATTCAACAAGTTTATAGTGAAATATCAGCATACACAAGTGTTGTATTCCAAATAATAACGTATTTTATTCACACTTGCAGATCGGGAGCTCAAGGTATACGATTTGTCAACTGGCCACAATCCTATTACTTAAACTTTTTCTTCCTCTTAAGTCAATAACTCTTATTGCTCCGATATATATATATAGCGTGACCAAGTCCATTAGAACACGTTTCTAGTATAGTGGTTCAACGTTCTATTAATAGAATGTTTACATAAGTCTGGAGAGTTCTAGCAGTATCAAATCATTCTTCTATAGGAAAACTCTAGCAAACTATAAAAAGTTCTATAGCACCATCCGGTTTATGCTTGTTTCTGAATTTTTTTTCTAAAAGTTATTTCACCCCTTAGCAATTTTGTTTTTGTAGAGGTCTTTCAGGTCATAGCTGGTCCTGCAGTTTTTTTCAGCTTCTTTCTTGATTACTTTTGGATTTTTCCTCTTGTCAACCTTTGCTATTTACAAAATACTTTAAGGATGTTGTGCTTGAGTTTTCTCCCTTCTAGGTGGTATTTCAGAGCAAGTCTAGTCAAGGTCTAGAATCAATTTCTCTCTGAAGTACTTCATAGAAGACTCCAAAATCTTCTTTGTTAGCATCAACAGAAGCACAATATATTTGTATCACGGTTATAACAAGATCTTGGAGACACATTTGAATAGGAGAACTTATTGAAATGGAGGTTTTTGTTCATGCAGGTTAGGTACTAGATACAATTTGTGTTATTTTCTTGTGTAAATATTGTCACCTACCAGCAGGTTGTAGAATGTTCCAAGGAGTGAGGGGAAGGGACTTCATGTCTTCCAGTGAGTGTAATTTCAACATGTCCATGATGGGTCCCACATATCGAGGAATGAAGCACTCTCTGAATCAAAATGTTTTGAGACAGAGGTAAGGCAGTTCAACTAAAGTTCTCATTAACGACTTGTTAAATGCAAGAATCCTTTTCGACAACTGATACCCACGCCTTAAGGTTAGGACTATTACCAACATACAGAATGTGCAGGTAACAGGAGGCGGCCATAAAATAAATTCTTAAAAGCCAGCTATCCTTTCTATTTACCTTTTTGGTAACATCATAATTAACAAAATGCTACCACTTGTCTGTTTTCACAAACCTTGACTTTTTATAATACATAAAACAAAAAGCACATCTTCAGAAAACTATACTCTGAAAGGCTCAATAATATACATCAGTAATGTGGATGAAAGATTTTACTTGTCTATAATTTTCAAACATCATATATATGGTATCCCACTAAAAACTGCTGTTCTTCCCACTTGGACCCTAATTGCAAGCCTAATGTTTATTGTTAATTACTTGTACAAGCTTAGTGGCATGTGGTACTGGCTCATATCTCTAACTTCTTTGGTATATAGCGTGGGGGGACTCCCAACTTTTAAGAGCAGGGATGCTTGTCAGAAAACCTCAATGGAACCCCTAAAAGGTACCAATCTGGGAGTTACTCAGGTCAATTTCAAACCCAAAGAGATTCACAACTATATTGATATGACTGTCATGCATATGGTTAGCATACTAATTAGGGTTACATCAACTTGAAACTGCCAATATATAATTTAATGCCTCTGTATGATACTGTGGAAGCCCTAAAAAGTACCACACTGTATGCAAATGTCAAAATTTTGTCTCTGGCATCCTAAGAAGTGTACATCAAATGCTTGACTTGTATCCTGAAAAAGTACGACAAGCATCCTCGCCCCAAAAAATTGGAAATCCCACCTTAGGGATATAAGCAGAGAGAGTCTTTGTTTACTCCAGGATTTGAAACTATTCCATCCTAGGTTAGCTCCCAACAGAAGCTGGCTCTTTTAACTTAAAACCTCATAAGAATGGAAAGCTAAATCAGGTTCGATCAGCAGAAAAAAAAGGTCAAACAACTATTCAACTTTTGGTAGAGCCAACAATTGCACCCTAGTAACTTGTGGCTGGAAGATAGAGATTTTATCAAGTTTGCAATCCATGCTACATTCACATAATCCTCATGTATTGTATGATTGATGTACATTAGATATAATTTAATGGTCTGTCAATACTTACTTTTTGGCCTCAAAGATATCCTAGCTTGTGGTGATGTCAACATTTAGGGAAAAATAAACAAAAACAGGGAGCATTTAAAATAAAGTGTTGAAGGAAACTGATGAGAAATGTTTTCATCTCTTTTTTTAAAAAAAAGTTTCAAAAATTTTTTTGGACTCTCCTTGATAATAGTCAAATGTTACTAGTCATTTTAAAGTACCCCCTGGACAAGAGCATATTTTTTCTGGAACCCTAGCCCCTTTTCTCATCAGTCCCCTTTTAACATTATTTTGCAAATGCTCCCTAAAAACAATGCATAAAAATACTTGTAACAATAAATCATCAGATTTGTTTCAAAAAACAAGCAAAAGAAAAAAAAGTACAGTATGACACCGCCATCAAAAATTTAGAATGGAACACACTCAGAATTTTTCAGTTTAGCACATTTAACATTAGTATACATAAATGCTTACTAGATTTCCCTCAAATAATGCTTGCAATTCTTTTGCATCATCCCATCTATTTTCAAAGATGACTAAAACATTTACTATATGCAACAAAAGAAAGCAATTTAAAATAACCAACACATTAATTTTTTGAAAATGACATTTTACATTGTGTTAGTTGCTTAATTTGTAGGACAGTCATGAAAGTTTCTAAATTGGATGACTGCTGTTTTTACACTACTAGTTACTTCAAATGAAATTTGAAGCACTGACATATCATGTAAAAATGTTTCCAGATTTATTATCTACAGTGCCGCTCAGAAACACGTGTACATTTATCGCCATCAAATCGCGAGCACAGGTGTGATCGCGATCTGCTCGCACCATGCTCGCGATCTGCTCGAATTTTGCTCGCGATAAAATCGCAATCATTGATGATCGCGAGCAGCGATCGCGAGCATTTTTAATCATTAACAATATTTTACAAAAGTGCACTACAGTATATGTATTTCAACTCGGAACTTCAAGTATTGACGTAACTAAACATTGTAAGGCAAATTTGTAGCCGTCATGAACACTCTCGCTTAATCAACATGTCGTTCTTCTGCTGTAATAAATTTTGTTATCAAACTTTGCGTTTTTAGGCAAGAAATGCTTAAATTCTTTAACCAAAAGCAATTTTATACAAACATTTTAACCTTTGAATATGTGAACTCTTAAATCAAAAACTATTTCTTTCCTAAAGAGTTATACTTTTTTTAAGCATAACAAATACTGTAAACATCTATGTGTTACTTTTATTTCGGCGAGGAATGTTATCAGTGAGTGTGAACCAAGCTGTTACAGTCAAATGGTTTTCCTAAATTGTTTACGTTTCACTCGCATAAGTATTTCGACAGGCTGGTAAAATTGGTTAAATGATTCTTTAAAATTAAGTAAAACAATATTTTTTAAGTATGAGTTAATGCAATGATTGTCAAGTAACTAAAGCTTTGTCGAAAAACTTACTTTGAAACTTACCGCATGGAGAGAGGACGAAAGACAAAGAACGTCATGTTAATTTATAATTTGTTAAAGCAAAAATGCGTGTGATGCCTGTAAACTTGGCAAAATATTTGTCAGTACTAAGGACCAAGTTGAACTACTGCGCTTTAATAAAACATTGTTGATGATTAAGAATGCTCGCGATCACTGCTCGCGATCATCAATAATCGCGATTTTATCGCGAGAAAAATGCAAGCAGATCGCGAGCAGGGTGCGTTCAAAATGCGAGCAGATCGCGATCACGACAAGCCATGTGCTCGCGATCTGGACGCGAGCACATGTACACGTGTTTCTGAACGGCACTGTAATTTACTAGTGTCAATTACGCTCAAATAACAAATGCAGGCATAATGACTCAAATGTAGCAATTAAAGGATAATCAAATTTATTTAACTATTGGTGACTGTCAGAAGCAGGGGATATAGCTGTAATAAATAAAAGCAACACTATAAATACTGTTAATAATTATAAATGTTGATTGACCCAACACACCTGTATGATGAAGCAAGTGTTAACTTCAGAAGGCATTGGAAGATAAACAGAAATCCTTTGGCTTGATTTATATTCATGTAGTGACTTCAACTGAAAATTTAATTTTCAGAGTTTACCAAAACCAAATTTATCAGGAGCGAGATCAGTAAGTAATAAACATTAATAAAACTGTCTCTACTTTTACGGCAATAATTTATTTTCTTCAATAAAATTTTAACTACCATTTGCAGGTTACTTTTTTCACAAATCTGTAGAACTTTTTATGCCACTTTTAATCTGACTCTAAATTGTTTTCTAATAGTGAGAAGGGGTGTAGCCAGATGAAGGGTGGGGCCAGGGGGCCTGGGGCCACTTTAGATCTTGAAGTATTGCTGATATCTTGCTTCTGTAGAGTAGTTGTTTTTAACAAAACAAGCTGCTCGTTTCTGGACCATTTCTAGTTGCTTTGGGCATTTTTGGGTGTATGGCTCCCACACGGATGATTACTGCATAGACAGTTGGACTCTAGTGATTTGTAGAGTTGATTTTTGATGTCCTGAGTTTCGTGATCGATAGAAGTTCTGTCTAAGAAATCCCAAGGAACTATTTGCTTTTTTGAAATGTGACTGCAGTGGATGTTCCATCACAGATCAGATGATAAGTAGACACCAAGATAAGGATAAAAGTGGAATTCCATTTAAGAAGTAAATTCCATCTACCATGCTTTGGACTATTGGTACAGTTGATCTAGATCGTGTTGAAGAATATGGGCAGAGAATTAGTAGACTTCAGCTCTAAGTAAAGGATTGTATCATCTGTGAAAAGGCGAATCTGAGATTACACAGCATTTGGTAGTTTGTTGATATACAGCAAGAATAGCAGGGGACCGAGTACAGACTCCTGGAGTACACCAGAAAGCAAACTGCAGACTTCAGACTTAGTGCCATTCACAACTGTTTGCTGTGTCCTGTGTATTAAGAAATTCTTATTCCAAGTATGAAGTGTGCCTCTTATGCCATAATTGCTTAACACATGTAGAAGGCATTGGTAAGGAACTTTATCAAAGGCCTTGAAGAAGTCCAACAAGACCATGTCCACTTGTTTGCCTTTATCTATTGATGATGACAAGTCTTGTACTGTTAAGACTAGCTGAGTTTCAGTTGAGTGACAATGTCTGAATCCATCCTGAAAAGGCGAAAGCAGATCATGTTTCTCTAGGTGAGTCATTATATGGCTGCTAATAATGAGTTCTAGCAGTTTGTATAATACACATGTCAGGCTGATGGGCCTGTAGTTACTTGGGTTGTGACAATCATCTTTCTTGTGTACTTGTGTGACCAATGGATGTCTCTAATCACTTGGCAGATCTCAAGTGTTCAGTGATTGTTGGCAGATTTTGCGAAGTACAAGTGTTAGTTCTTTGCTGGCATACTTCAAAAGACATATGGGTAATTGATCTGGGACAGAAGCTTCGCTAGGATTTAGATTGTTTAGCAGTTTAGATATAATCCCTTCATTGTTAACATTGATAAGTGCAATACTAGTGATGGGACTCGTGTTAATATTTGGAATACTGTGGAGAACTTCTAGGGTAAATACAACAACAGCAACAACTATTTTATTTCCCACTTCTTTGAGTACTATAATATAATAATAACAAAATGTTTGAAAAAAAACATTAGGGGTATTAGCACCCTAAAATAACTAAAAAGCTAAAAATACCAGGACGCTAAGATACCAAATGTATATTAAATTACTAGGCTGGGATGGGCTCAAGCACATAACACCTCAAACACACAGTCACACACATACTAGACATACAGCAGATACTGATCATGAGTAGATCTTGTTTTGCACATTTGTCATGTCTTTATCAGTTGAGCAGGTGGTGAACATTGTCTTTCTTTAAGGGAGGGACACCAGTCTCTTCCTGATGTTTAGACTTTATATAAATCCAGAACTTTTTTGGGTAACTTTTCACATTGTCTCCTAGAATCTGTGATATATAATTGTTCTTTGCTTTGTTTATTTCAGAACTGGTTTCCTTCCTGTATGATTTATATTTATTCCACATGTCATTTGAATCGGAATGTTTTGCCGTTTTTCTTTCAAGGGGTGGTGTACGGCTACATGTAGGCTATGTTTTGCTTTGTTGTCATTGTTTTTTTCATTCATATGGTCAAGGTGTTGAGAAAACCAGGGGGATGATGCGAGGAGCGTATAGTGAATTGTGGGATGTGTGTCTCTGCTGCATTGATAATAGCTGATTTTAGGTTTACCCAGTTTTCTTCAACTGTGAGACTTTTGAAATCTGATATGAATGATTTGCAGAATTCATTTATTTCTCCATTATATTACTCTATATTTCCACGCTGTAAACGTATGTTTTCCTTGGAGGGTGTGGCTTTAACTTTATAAACTTGTTAACTTTTAGTGATATATGATAGTGATCAGAGATACCAGGTATGACAGCTATAAATTATCAGAGAGAAGATCAGGCTTGGTTGTCAATACTATGTCCAAGATATTGGCTGCTGTTGGAGTACAGCATGTAGGTACGTGGACTAGTTGAGTGAAGTAAAAATCATCTACAATACCCAGCAGGCATTGACATTGCTGTTTGTTTTGGGCATTCTGTGCCATGTCATGAGTGGAATAATCAATACCAGGGAGATTGAAGTCTCCACAGAGAATAATGGAGTGATTTTTAGTAGATTGTGTTGTGAATTCAATGGATATCTTAAACTGTAACTAATATTTTGAAAATAAACATATTTTGTTCTTGTATCATGGCCTTAATAGGCTTTTTATTGCCCCAATGGATAGAAACTTAAGATCAGATGCAAGTGAATTTCATACTTTGTACCAGAAAATGATATCAAATATCTGTAATTAGTTCTTACTTTTGGAAATGAGTAAGCGAGCTGGGAAGAGAGTCTTGTTCTCTACTGGCTGGAATAAAATACCTAATGAGTATCAAAACCGCAAGAAGTAATTTATTGTCAAATCTGAACATATATATTAAATAAACTGAAAAGCACATAATTTGCAATTCACTTGAAAAGTACAACAACAAAAGATGCTTTTTCATAAGTTATGAGACATCATGTGTTTGAAATTATCTGGACATCCTGTTTTTGATTGATTTAGCCTTATAGTATGATATTACAGTTATAGTTTATAACCAGCTAGGAGGACGTGGTGTCTGTATCTATTTTTAAAGTAGATTGAAAGTGTTGAATCACCTTTTCAGTAATAACTCTTGACTCTCTTTCTTTTTTATCATCTGTCATTGCTGCAATTCTTTTCTTCAGTTCACGACGTAGCACTTTCTTTGCTTCATTCACTGCAAGTTGAGACGCAGAGGCAGCCATTTTGATTTCGTTAAACACAGCACATTATTTCGAGACTCAAACAAAAGTTAAGGTCCGCTGATACGTCAATTAGCATATTCAGATATATCGGTCTTTCAATGCAGTCATGACAAAAATAAAAGAAACTCAAAGCTAAATACAAATCAAAATCGTAATAGACAGAGTTTCAATACTTGTCAAATGTGAAATTCCACCAGGCGACTACACAATGACTTGCAAGATTGCTAGGAAGCTGGGTACTAGAATTTCTTGCTCATCAATCAACATTTACATGTAAGGTAGAAAGTATATACGTGGAGCTTCTCAAGCGTTTTTTTCAATAATGTATTTTTAATTTCTATACTCTGCAATTTTTCCCAACGGCGAAAAGTTCGCCATGGATTTAAGACAAGGAATCGGTTTTCTGGCGACGGCAACCTCAGTTGCTTTCTTTCTTACTGGAACGTAAGTAAATCCACGGCCCACCGGCAACGGCAATTTTGATCTTTAAGATCATAAGATTTTGAATTAAAATTATCAGTCGTGAAATTTTTCCCCTCAAACACAGTTTATTGATGTTTGGACTTATTGTACCGTTTCAGGCAAGCGTGTTTGAAGATTTGGAGACAAGGCAATACGTCAAATGTTTCGTTCTTTCCATTTCTCGTGGTTTGTTTCAAGTAAGGCTTACACCTGTATGCACAATTAGATTATTTGGTTTTTAAGAGGACAATATTGACTTTTCTGATGCTGAGTTTGTTTGGATAAAATTTAACAATCAAATCAAGAAAAGGGTTAGTAATGTTGAGTTAAAGATGAAAAACTAAGACCCCGTTTACACTAGCGCGAGTTATCTCGGAGTACTCCCGGGTCGTTCCTGGTAAGCGTTTCCACTGGCATTTTTCCGAGTTATCCGAGATCACTCGAAGTATCCGAGATTGCGTTTACACTTGCATCACTCGAGAACCCAAAATAACTTGTTAACATTGAAACGAAACGGTACACTTTGAAC
>JANCMA020007325.1:0-28440 GCA_024336925.2 Zoanthus solanderi
TATCACCTACTACTGTATGTAAAACATATACAAATTTATTGACAAAAATGTGTTGTAAATTTTGATAAGAATTTCTGTGCTTTGCTGAATGAGAATTCAACACATTTGTGAATAGAATTTTTCTGTTTTCTAATAGTTTGTTCAAAATGAAATTTAAATGCAGGTGCAACATGGATCTGTCACCGCAGTATTTCAAGTCCAACACCATGAGGCGAAAGTTCATGGAGTAGAGATCCAGGATGCGAAGAGCAGCCCTTGCTAAACATATCCTTAGACCATGTCATCATCGACGAACTACACTCTTTGCTCCGGATAACTGACAGGTTACAAAAAGGCACTTTCAATATACTGGTACAAAAATCTGTCTTAGGTGTTCTGCACGTTTTTATGATGGGCTGTGTGACATCAAAATTCGACTTATTTGTTTGTCCTCGGTACATTCGATCAAAACACTTTTCGTTTTGCCTGAACTTTTGTTCTGTATAACATGAAGCAGTTCAAACGTAAGATTGTGTCGATGATCGCTGAGCAAAAAAATGACGGGTTCTCACGCAGCCATTCTGTGAATAATCAACGTGACGGATTCATCAGGTGATTCGGGAAGCGAAAGCGACCCATGCCCAGTTATCGCAAAAAAAGCAAAGTTCGCAGACGCTGCAAAATATAAAACGAGATTCAAGCCAAAATGGGTCAAGAGATGGCCCTTTTTGACTCTTGTTAGAGCCGATAAGTCGCGCTATTACTGCAATATTTGCAACAAAACCCTGTCTTGCGGCCATCAAGGGGAGACAGATGTGAAGCGCCACATTTCTAGTGAGAGCCACACTGCAGGACAAAAGCCCAAACAAGACAGCCAGCTATTAACAGTATGTTTTCAAGCCCATCTTCGAACTTGACAGAAAAAGTAAGTAGCTGTAAGTTAAATTGGCGTCTGTTTTTATGTGTTATCATTATCAATATCTTCGGAGCTTGCAGAGAACCATTAATGGTTATCCCGCGCTTACGCACTGTTTTTTGTTTTGTTTCGTTTTGTTTTGTTTTTTTTTTGGGGGGGGAGGGCGAAGAATGATTTCTCGTCATTTTTTAGCCAAGCTTCAAGAAAAAAAAACATTTTTTCGTCCTCTTCCATTTTACGCTTTCTTTCATCCCCCTTTCCCTCCCGATGCCAGATCCTTGAAACTGGAGTTTCCCCAACGGCAACCTGCAGCACATTTTATAGAGCTAATAAGTAATATTATATAGTCCTGTTGGGTCAATACAATGTCACAGTCAAACTGAATGCTAATGGCAATAGCTTTTTTAAATTTCTCTTCTACCATCGGGTAGTTCAGTTAGATCTGCTTACCTGACTTTGGCACTTTTGAAGAAGAAACATGGATAATTCGAACGTTCTTATGTTTGAAAATGGTTTATCTTGGCAGTAGGGGGGGGGGGAACGTTGAGGGGGCAGGAGTAGATGCTTTAGTATTTCATTAAGGTTGCAAGTTTTTTGTTTCTTTGTTATTATTATTTTTAAAAAGCATGTCCAAAGAAATAGAAACAGCGTACTTGAAAATTTTCACACCAAAAAATTATTGTGCCTATGAAAAAAGTACTCACAAATGATGCTAAAAGTGAAAAAAATCAGTTTTCACACTTGTCTCCCTCCGATCATATCGCCGCGACTGCTACATCACTAAAAACAGTCTTCTCCAAACTTGGTCTAAAAAACAATAAATTTTGCAAGTGATCCGAGCTGAGGTTAAAGTGGCAACACTTCTGGCAGAGCATAACATTCCGTTAGCATTTGCAAAGCACTTAAATAAGGAGATTCCAAAGATTTTTGATGACTCCAAGGTAGCACAGCGTTTCTCCTCTGCAGCAACAAAAATAACATGCATGATCAATGGGGCTATAGCGCCACATTTCTTAAAGGAAACAGTTGAGACCATCAAAGAAAGCCCATTCTCCCTTCTCACAGATGGTTCGAACGACACAGGATTGGTAAAGATGAACCCTTTGACAGTTAGAATCTTTGATATACGCAATCAGAAAGTGGAAAGCCGCTTTCTGGATATGTGTGCGACAACTGGGAAAGATGCAGCCACGGCTGCAACAGTTTTCGATAAAATCAATGAAGTGCTAGAAAAACACGAGATTCCTCGGGCTAACTGTGTAGGATTCGGTGTTGATAACACCAACGTCAATGTCGGAACAACGAACTCCATAATGACACGAGTCAAGCAGAAAAATGATGCATGTTATTTCATGGGTTGCCCATGTCACCTTCTACATAACATAGCTTGCAAAGCCTCAGAATCATTTTCAGATACAACAGAATTTAACCTGGAAGATATCTGCATCGACGTTTACTACTACTTTGACAAGAGTAGCAAACGGAAATCGTTATTGGATGAGTATGCCGAATTCTGTGAGATCGATTATCGACAGATCATCAAGCATGTGAACACAAGGTGGCTTAGAGTGGAAACTGTTGTAAGGCGAAACCTTGATATGTACCCTGCACTTAAGAGCTAATTCCTGTCCACCTCTGAGAGTACGACGCGGTTCAAGAGACTCAAAAAGCAGTTCCGTGATCCTATGGTCGAAGTGTATCACTTATTCTATCAAGCTGTGCTGCCCACTTTCACGGTGATCAACAAGTTTCTTCAACGGGAGGACCCCTGCATTTATGCAGCCCATGAACAACTACATGATTTTGTCAGACGCCTTTTTGGAAATTTTGTTCAGGTTAAAGAAATAAAGGAAGCAAGCACATGGGAAGATGTCAACTATACTGAGGAGAATGTACAGTTAAATGATCGACAGCTGTTTGTTGGCATACAGACCCGGCAGACTGTTAAGAGACTGGTCAATGATGGTTCAGTTGATGAGAGAAAGCGAGATCAGTTCTATGCAGGAGTCAGAAGTTTTTATGAGACAGCAGCAGCAGAGGCACTTTCGAAGCTTCCCTTAGATGACGAGACATTGAAGCATGCAAAATTTGTCAACTTTGCACAGAGGGAGCACTGCTCATTTGATGTTGAATTCTTTGTTACCAGGTACCCAACACTTCTTTCTTTATCTGCACCAGAACTCGAAATGATGCAGGAAGAATTTATCGAGTATCAACTTCTCGAACATAGCAACATCCCTGACAGTGTCTGGGAAGAGGCCAAGCTGAAAGACGATAGTGATCAGGCATCAGCATTCAGAATGGATGTAATTTGGGGGTATCTTTCCTCACTGAAGTTGACCAATGGCACAATCAAGTTCGGCAGAATCAGTAAAGTTGCCAAAATAGTTTTGGTTTTACCACATTCAAATGCAGGAGAGGAAAGAGTGTTCTCGTTGCTCCGAAAAAACAAGACTTCATCCCGCCCATCCCTCAAGGTCGATGGCACCCTAGCCTCCCTGCTAACCATCAAGATGTCTTTGAACCAAACGTCATTTGAGCCACCTAAAGAGTTGCTCAAGAGCGCCAAGAAGGCAACTTCGAACTATAATAAGGAACACAGAATTTGAGTATAATTACATTGTATAAAAATTGAAACTAACATGACTGTAAGTGACATTTATTGTTTTACTTGATGTATGTTTCGCTCTGTTTTGCTGCCTCCTTGCTACAGTTGGAAACATAATTATCTGTACAGATCGCACTGTCATATCGAACTGGCATACAAGGAACCCTCATCACAACTGATATGGTGGCAAAGGTGAAACAAGTTGTAATCTTGTACCGAAGGCTGAAAAAGTACTCCTTCAACTAAAACTTGTGTATATCATTTAGTGGTTACTTTGAGGAAGAGTTTATCCGAATTCTAGCATGAAGTTATATATTTGCCACCACTTTTTTTAAAAATTGTTAATCATTGTCTGCATTCGTGAGTGCCCTTTATAGAAAATATGTGCTTGATTTTAGTAAAACACTATAGTGCTGCACGTTTTACACTCATATCTGACTTGCTATAAAAAAATTTTTAAAAAATTGCAATCAATTTGGGGCATTTTCAGCGATTCTAGACAATTATACTATAGCTGCGATATAACGTGCGCTCTTATTGGTTCAAATCTATGCTTTATTACACCGATAAAGTCATGGTTTTCGCTTGCTTGTTTTGCCGCATGTTTTGCTATATCATAAAAGCATTAGAGCACAGCTTTCTATGACTTTTAGGCAAAATAGAGCAATTGTGATGTTTGGAGACACTCGAAACGTTGTAAAATCACTTGCCTGCGGCTCTCCCCGTGTCTCTCCCAACATCACGCGTGCTCTATTTCGCCGATAAAGTCATAGAAAGTTGTGCTCTAATGCTTAAAGAAAATACAACCCTAACCCAATCCCCGGACCCCCCTAGAAAATCTCACTCTTTCTAAAACCACAAAGTTTAGAGCTCTGAAAACCTGATAAAAATTTAATGTTTGGTTGAAACTCCTGATTTTAACCCTTTCAGCCCCAGACATTTTATCAACATCTAACTTCTCCTTACATAACTCAAACAAAATATTATAACTGGTAATGAGAAATTTGGTATTGTACAAGTGGAATAAGCTGTGGAAGTTGAAAAACCAAATTCTCCCAAACTGTTTAAATAAAAAGTATAGAGTTCAGTTGGAAGAATTTACCAACACGTCAATTGTCATGTTTGGGGCTTAAAGGGTTAAAGGATAGAACGTCCTCATGCTTTATTCCAGTTTTCTTGACCCATACAATGATATCTAATTTTGAAAAATAAGAGTGAAACTGACAATTGTTGATTAATTGTGCATTAGTTAATTATTTTCAAAAAAGTTAGTAGCCATGGAAATCAACCCCCTTTAAGAAACTGTAGAAGAAACAATGAAAGTACAAATTTTGATTTGTCAAAAAAGACTGCTTAGCTGGAAAATAGGCATCAAAAGTATTAGATAAAATGTAATATGTAATCACATTACCTTTTCTTTCTTGAAACAGCAAGAAAACCTTGGAAAACCAGCTTCCCGAAGAACTTCAGCCCACCTGCAAAAGCTGATAAGTACGATACATTCTTGTGGGGTGCCATTTTCTGTTTGGGAAAATAAAGAAGGAAAGTTGGACTGGACGTCCCTGATGGGAGGGGATAAGAAAAAGTTGCTGCATCAGCTGCCTGAGAAGCTTGAGCTGCCTGCCACCCCAGCATTAAGACAAAGTTGTTAAGCTCTGGAAAGTATGTTATCAATAACAATTATCAAATATTATAATTAAAACTCTTATGAACAAATAAAAAGTTATCGTTTCTCCAGTTAAAAGTTTTTAAAATTAATTTTATTCCCCTGAAGAAGGATGAGTAGTATCTGAAACTTCAGGACATTTGACACTTGAGAAACAATAACTTTTTATTTGGATAAGGGTTTTAATTATAATGCAAAATTCCAGTTGAAAATAGAACATATTTAGAATCATCAAACATGTTTTTCATTTAAATCTTTGCAAGAAGTAGCCTTTTCCAAATTTCCAAAGCTATTAAATCAAGACCTGGTGGAAAAGACTTTAAAACAAAAACAGTAAAAAACAAAAAAGTAATTCTTGAGAAATTTTGCTGTCACTATATTGTCCAAAAGATTTTATCAGATACATTTTTTGTTTACAGGACTTCAGAGAGATTTATGACATTATTGCCACTGATGATCTGTCCCCAGCCACCATTGATGACTATCAAGTTAAGGTAAGTAATGACAGAAGCCAATTCTTGGTCCAAAATATTCTTTTTTAAAAGTGTGTCATTTCAATTTTTGCCAGGACAAAGTAAGTCTTTTAGGTCAATTTTCATGTCTCAAAACCTTGATTTATACACAAGCAATAATATAACTGGCAATTGGAAGAATTTACCAACATGTCATTTGTAGTTTTGTGTGCTTAAAGGGGTTATAACAAAGTAAAAACCACTAAAAAATCCTTTTTTTTGCCTTCTAAACAGGTAATAAACTGGGGTAAGCTTCTAGTTTTCTTGGAAACAAGCAATGCTCCAGGCTGGAAATTCAAATTTGTGATTACCCCGTATATTCACATTGTGATCATTCACATACCAGACCTCATGAAAAGCCTGGATGGAATCAAGAAGTTTACAGGGCAAGATCAGTAATAACTTTTTCAGTACTAGTTTCACTTTAGTTTCAATCGTAAAATTTCCTCATCAAAAGCAGACAATTTATTAGTTTTTTACAAAAGTACTTTCTTCAAATCTTCAATAAGTGAAATAAATATAACTGATAAGCTGTGCTTTAAATATTACATTCAGCCTCCAAAACAAACAATTACTAGTCCTCTTTTTTGTCACTTATCTGGTGGTTAAAGAAGCTAAATTACTGAATTTGTTTTATCAAACTTGGATTGGACAGATATAATAAGCCCAAACTTGACAGCACATACAGTTCCACTTTATTAGAGGCATATAATGCCTCTTTAAACTAACTTGATGCTCTTGTTTTTGAATTCTACAGGGGTTGAAAAGAAAAACGATGATTGCAGAAGGTTCTTCATACATAAAATCAATAAATGAGACACCTGCAGGGACTTGTTGGTAGTTGAAAAAAGATTAGAAAGCTTACAAGACGAAAGGCGAGTGCCCCGGCATTACAGAAAGGCCAATGAAGCATACTGGTGTAATGGTGGTAAGCAGGCAGCAGCAGCCAACCTGAAAAGAAAAGCTCTCGAGCAAGGTCCACCACCCTCACCTCCACCATCTCCAGCTGTGAATGGCTTGACAGAGACAGCCCTCTCAAGAATGACTGTTACTGCCCTCTCTAAACTAGTGGCTGAGCTACAGGGAAGAAAAGTTGGAAAATATACCAAAAGAGTGCTCATCAACCAAATTCTTCAGGAGCAAGAGAAGAGAGGGCAGTAATCGGTCAATCCCTACGAAATGGCTCCTTTAGGAGCCGCCAAATTTGCAAAAGAAATAACCAATAAAACTTCACAAAATAGTTTAGTTAATTGTCATAGGCAGGCTTTAGTGTCTGCATCAGGCCCTCACATAATATTATAACACAAGTTCACAACATAAGATATTGAGAAGTAATTTTTATCTAATCTGTTTTAAAATGTTAAAATCTTTTTGCTAATTTGGCTACAAATTGAATATTACATAATATATAAATGTTGCTGAATCTTCCAGGCCACCAAAATTTGTCCTACAGCAGAGCAAATCAAAACTAAATTTCATGAAACGTATCCCATGCTGGCAATTTCTCATCCATAAAAACTCTGAAACTACAGCACATGACATCCACCCAAAATACAAAACTTCCGGATAAAAATGTCTAGTATGAAACAAATGGCTATTCTTGGAAACTCTACACTTGTAACCAGAAAAGAATGCAGAGAAATTTAATATGTATACCTCATTGCATTTTGAAATTAACTCTTCCAGCAACTTGTATACACAAATTGTTATAAGATATTGACATAAACTTTGAGTGAATTTTAGTTTAAAAAGTTTTAATGAAGAAATGGTAGGTGCCCAAAAACTCAGCAATGCTTATTTATAACATAACATTTGAAGTTTTCATCCTAAACAGCAAAAAAATCTTTCTCCTTTTTTAAAAGATCAGATAAAAACACTACTTAAAAAGCTACTTAACTGCATTTCTGTCATGGAAAAAGAAATCTGATAACAAATTAAGTCCTCATAATTGCAATTAGCTTGAGCAGAGGTTTCCTATCAAATAAATCCAGTTTCCTACAAAAGCAAACAAATATAGATATGAAAAGAATCCATTTCATAATAAGAGGCTTATGATAAATTTCCCCCATACCAAAGTCACTCAACATTTTCAACAGTGACATAAAAATCCTGGTTTTTTTACATTTTTATAAAACAGTTAATGAATGTAAAATTGAAAACTCAATGATAAAAGTTCTTCCTTTCTTTGAATAAAAATTGGCAAGCAAAAAAGTATCTGTATTAAACCACAAAAATTATGATTGTTATTATCGTTGGTATTATAACAGTACTGGAAATATGATATTCTGTTAAGTTGTTTTGTTATTCTGATTTATTTTAATTTACATATTAAGTCAAAATGTAATTGGTGGCCCACAACTGTCATGGCAACTGACAGAACCTCACAGCAAAAGACAAAGTCTCACAAAAAAAGTCAAAACCTCACCGCAAAGGACAAGTCTCATGGCAAAAGACAAAGGGCAAAAGGCTCAAGTCAATAGACAAAACCTTGCAATGCAGAAAGAATAAAAATAAAACAAGCAAGACCTATGTGCAAATCATTGTAAAGATCCAATATGTTAGCTTAGTAGTGTGTGAGTCGTGCTAACAATTTTTTAAAAGACTATCACTGATACTGAACATTATTAATATTTTGCTCAGGTTGTGGGTGGCATGGACCAACGAGCAAACTTCAGTTGATTTCATACAAATGGAATTAATTCAACCTATGCATATGTTTGATATTTTGAGTTTTCTTGTTTTTTTAAAAGTTTGAAACCCTTAAAAATGAAAGTTAGGTCATTGGAAAAGTCCTTGAATGTCAAATGTGACTGTACTGTAGATTATATATTATAGCCATATAGGCTTGTTTCACACAAATTATGTCAGCAACAGAAGCATTTGGATGAAATTGCTAAATATTGGCTTTTGCCATGAGACTTTGTCTTTCGCCATGGCAGTTGTAAAATTTATACACGTTTATGCACAATTTGTTTCGGTCTCATTATATCAGATTTTTGAAGCTTTTGTTTTTTTATTTTCTATTATTATGGCAATAGATTTGCGACTTAAAATGGGGAAACTTTGGTTAAAAATAATGGGGCGACTTCGATGGGTACCATAAATCATAATAGATAAATAGTTAGGTAACCTTTGTTATTACCATTAAAACTCAATAGAAATGAAGACAACTGGTTTTAGATTCAGGAACTTGTTAAAAAGTGCAAACATAAAACAAATTATTACCCACCTGTTAAAGATTTCACTTGTAGTCGTCTGCAGTCTGTTTTTAAAAAATCAAATCAAACTCTTCTCGCATTGAATTACTTTCGTTGGAAAACTATATAAACGTTTTTTTCGAGTCAAGTCTTAAAAACAAAAATAAATATTTGCTAATGCGGATTCAAATGGAAGTGGTGTTGTGGCGAGTTTGATGACGACGACTGTCTAGTTGCGAGCAAGAAATCTGTATGTTAAGGTCGTCAATGCAATCAATAAAGGCATTGTCACATTAAGGAAACGGTAAAAATTGAAAATTTGATTTAACTTACCTGGTTGAATGCAACTCACAAAACAAGATTCTGAGTTAAAAGAAAGCTAAATCTTTAGCCATTTGCATTATTGGATATCTATCGATACTGAGAGCTCTTGGGGGCTTGCTGGGACAAAAATGGCGCCACTGGTTATGATTGGAGCGCAAAAAGGGACTTTTCATAAACTGCGTGTTAAGGACAACTCCTAAATCCACACAGGAGAAAAATTGCAATGGTGAGATAGATATTTGGAAGTATTGATCATTTCTTTTATCGTATTTAGTGGTTCTGAAAGGAACCGTTTGATTGATTTTTTTAGTTTTGCATTCTAACAGTTTTTGTTGAAACTGATTTTCAACTTTTCTAAAAGTCTCGGTTGGGCTAGTTCGCCTTCTGGTGTTAAAAATCCTGGTGCTCTTCCAAGGTGAAGTTTCATTAACACTGGGAACACCACTCGTCTCTTTCCACCGTTGACTGTGACGACAAGGTAATCACCGAGGCCAGCGGCAATAAAATCGTGTTCCGATGCTAAAAACGGTGTCAAAGTCAGCTCCGCTGGAAAACGAGGGAACAAATTTCTGAGGAGTTTGTGCCGAAATTCAACTGTGACAACGGTTGTGGTACTTGTTTTGAGACCACGCTCAAGAATGAGTGCCAGCCGTTCACGGGCTTCACAAACCCATTCTGGATCAGGACTTGGTGGAGTCTCGAACGTGGTGACTGCG
Source organism: Zoanthus solanderi (assembly GCA_024336925.2). NCBI lineage: Eukaryota > Metazoa > Cnidaria > Anthozoa > Zoantharia > Zoanthidae > Zoanthus > Zoanthus solanderi. Next base: position 9,919 of record JANCMA020007325.1, read on the forward strand.
ATTTTGGGAAGATGGCTGGCTGGCTCCCACGTCATTTGCTCGGAGGAGTAGTCTTTCCACTTTACCAAATATTCCCATTTACCTTGTATCTTTTTCTTCGCTACCACGCGTTCCACAACGTAGTATTCGGGTAGAACCACTCTTCTCGGTATTGAAGATCTTCTTCTTTTAACTGGCGTATCAGAATTATATTTGTAAAAACCGGCTTCAGGACGAATTCGCTTTTCCATTGTAATCAATAAAATACAAGGGAGATATGATCATACCACAGCGAAAGAATGATTTTCATCTAAATTGTTGTTGCTCGAAGGATCGAAATCAACCACTCACAATTTTTTCCTTGATGTTAAGCACCAATCAACGATAATCCAAGTGATCATGTTTCAAATTAATTATGTTCCCATAGAAACAGCTTGCCGCTAGTATTCGAATCGCTGTCGAACGGCATATCGTTTCAAATAGGAAAAAACATTCAACAACGAGAAATGGTCTACCAGCAGGTTAAATCACAAACAATTGTAGGACCTGGAAACAGAAAGCATGAATCTGAACAAAGGGTCCGATGTAAGGTATGTTTCCTCTAACTCGTTTTTAAAAACTGTTTGTTAATTGTAGGCTTTCGCCGCACGTGAGGCCAGCACAAACGTATTATCAACATGCATGGCTACACTTTTCATTCAAATTTTATTTTATCCAAACGTTTCAATTTTGAAATTTTTGAGTATCTGAGAACTGAGTAATGTGACAAAATCTAAACCAAAAAAGATGGCAGGCATTGAAATATGGCGGCAAGCGGTAGTTAGCAAATTTGTTATCACTAAAACGAAATAACTTTTGATTTGTCTGTTTTACTGTATGTGAGAACAAGCTGTCATCACAACATATTGAAGTTTGTCTTTAAACATTCAAATGGCCTTGAAATCGACAGCTTCGACAGAATTGTGATATTTATAAAAGAATCGAGAACTCAAAAGTACTGCGGACTGCCGTAGCAATAATTTCTCCTTCTAATTTTTACTCCGGAATTAAAAAGATTATCTTTCCGTTGTTTGAAGAGCACGGTATTAGACCACCTTTCCCGTTAGACAGACATATAAAAATGTCATTGGACAAATATAATTCAAATAGCGCGCTAATTTTTTTTTCGAAAGTTTATTTGTTGAATGTCAAAACATAAAATGATAGTTCAAGTTGGCTTGAAAGCCATTCAGGTTGACAAAAAGATATAATTCATACTATTCACCAGTTTGAGAAGGAAATATTCTATTCTCACACAATTAAGTCAGAAGGCCAAAACGACAACTGGTTTTCTGAAAGGAAAAAAAAGAAAGAAATTTATTCGGCGCTTATACTGCTTTTAATTTGTGCAAGCGATAGATTTCTGCGGGAAAATAAATGTTTACCTGCCGTAGCATACTGGCTCCAAACGGTAAAACCTCTCAATCTTGTTTTGTGTGAAACTAAAATGACAATTCTAATTATACGGTTTGTTCAATCATATCATGATTGACAGCTCCAAAATTTTCGTCGACTGTATATCAAACTTTTCCGAACATTTCCGCTTCTTCGGGATTAACACTTTCTATCGAGTACATCCAATCACAAGCCAATATTTCTCTTATTGTGATTCAGATTAGTATGAATACTAATTGCCAAATGTCCGGAGAACAATAGGCATTCTGCCCTATACAGCACTTCGCTTACTATAAATAACTTCTAGTAATAAAAAATTACGTGGGATGAATACGTGGGTATATCATCTATCAAAAACGTCAATATTGGTTGCAAAAACTACGTATTATTTCCTTCTGTCCGGTATAAATACAAGTTTTTCTTAAGTCTAGAATCAGAAAAAAATCAAAGTAAATATGTCTGACGAAAAGAATCTCAATAACGAAACACAGGTCCAATTAGAAAAAAACGAGTATGCTATGTTCGAAATAAGAAATAAAACATTAAATAAAACTCTAACGATAGGACTTCGTCGCGAGCAGTTAACTCCTGAAGAAAAAGAAAAAGAATTTCGTTATTGGTTAAAAAAAAGTAATAGAGATAGCATATATTCTCCATATATGGCTAAGGAGGTATTCTTTGAACGGCAAAAGCACGTTATTATCTACACGACAGAAATGAACCATCGTCAGTGGAACGTCTCTGATGCATTTGCTGCCGCACTAACAAACATCTCTTCAGAACTCATTGAAAATGTTGACGATTGGACTGGAAAACGCTCTAATATTCAGTTTTTGATGCTAAAACATCTTCCAGCTAGTTCAACACAATTTGATATCAACGATATGCTTACGCTCACTGGCGGAATTGGCGATTTTTTTAAAGGTCCTGTTCGCGAATATTCTATGCCACCTTATATTCCAGATGAAAATATCCAAGTGGTAACGTTATGCAACGATCACCCATTTGCTTTGATTGGTTCAGAATATGACAATGTTGCTCAACGCCAAACGATGAAAAAAATGTATGCTAGGCGATATATGTATAACGTCTATATGGTTAAGATAGACGAAGAGGAAACCCAATGCGACGATGCGTATGGAGCAAGCTGTTTGGCACTTGATTACCGTTGGATATCATGTAAGTTGCCTGAAGATAAAATGCACAAGCGTCTCAAAAGCTGCACTGCCGTGATTAGAGATTTTGCAGATTTGATGAAATCCGTACTCCTTAATGACGAGTACGAACCTGCATCAAAACAAATCAAAAATAATAATCATCAATGGTTTATTGACTTTCTAGAATCATACTATGGTGATTGCGTACATCGAGAAACTGCTATTAGGGCATTGCATAATTTATATACTTATATCGCTTTCAAGGATGAAGCTAGAAAGAAACTCGAGCAAGATAGATTTCCTATGATAAAAATCAAACAAGGAAAGATTGAACAATAACTTTGACAAACAAACGCTGTTAGAGAACAAACATTCATTTCGAATTTATTTAAGGATGAGTTCATACAAAGAAGAATGAGTCAAATGATGATGGAGGAGAACTGTTAATATCAAAAAGTTTTAAAAGTATTAAACACTTAGAAAACTTTAACAATTAAGAAGCGCTTCAACGAATCTTTAAAAGAAGTGACTACAAATCCACAAATAATAAAAATAAAATCTCCGATAATATAAAAAATATTATCACCCATTTTGGATTCAAATTTGATGAAGAGTTCGTGGCACAAGAAGCTTTGAACGAATTGGCGGAAGAGATAAAAACTAATCCTATACTTAAAGCAATGGCAAAAGAACAGGCTACTAAAATCAATGTGTAACATTTATATAAATTGTTTGTAAACTTTTGAATTTGCGTTTTTGAATAAGATTAGTAAATAAAATCACAGTTGAAACATTTATTGAAATAAATAAATAAAAATTAGATTAAAAACAGCTGATAGCAGTTGAATATCTGTCAAAAGAATTTTCTTTAGAACGACAAGAAAATATAAATAATTATTAAAAATATTGATTCTTTGTTATTATATTGATTACTTAGATTGAAAACAGCTGAATAAATCTATCAAAAGAACTTCTTTTGACTCGCTCAATTTTACCAAAGTTAGATTCAATATACGATAACTACGATAATGATAATAATAAGAAAAAATAAGATATCATTTTGTTTGATTTTCTATCCATTGCGTGCAAGAATTTATAAGATACTTGAATTAGAACCAATATTCTAACAAAGAACTAATATTTTAAAATTATTCAGTAATGAATGTCAACTTTTTAAGCTCGCTCAAGCTTGACTGCAACTGTTCCTGCCCCCAACCACGTGGTATGTAAAAATTAGTTACCATGGAAATCTGTCGATTTTTGACACTTGTAAATAAGAGGATGACACACCTCTCTAACCACGCATTTATTATTCTCTGCGAAAAAACATTCTCATTCTCAGTGTAGGCTGATTGTGAAAGTGCAAGGATGTCTACAGCACTTGTATCTGCCTTTTATGATGTCAACGAAGTGCTGTACAAGGTTCGTGCTTTCAAGACTAATAGTATTGTTTTGATCGAGACAAATAATGTAACTTTTTGATTCATTTCAACAAAATCTTTTATGAATCTATTAATAACACGATCACTAAATTTCTTTACGAAGCAAAACTCACGTAAACATGTTAATGACTTTTTTTACCATAGAACAACAAGAATCTAATCAACACATCATCATCACGACCAACCGCCAATCTGATCACGCTCACAGTAACCTTTCCGGTCAAAAATGGCAGAGAACGTTCGCTGAGTTTGATCACGGGTTTAAGTCGTTATAAAACTGAACTTTGTCGACTCTTTGAGAAAAATGGTACGTGTAAATATGGAGACAAATGCCAGTTTGCTCATGGTTATCATGAATTAAGGCAGCTTCCTCGTCATCCAAAGTACAAGACGGAACTCTGCCGTACATTTCACACGGTTGGATTCTGTCCTTATGGGCTAAGATGCGATTTTATTCACAACGCAGAAGAAAAACGCCCCTCGCATAACTCTACCGGCAATCGAATTTCAATTTCTTCTCCACCACCTTTATCACCACTGTTAAATGACCCGCCTTCGCCACTGCCAACATTTTGGACTCCGCCATCGCCGTCTCTACTCTCTTACTCTCCTGTCATTCTGGAGCGGCAGGAAAAAAATTGGTTGTTCAATTGAAAACAACTGAAAAACTATTCAAACCTTCCATTAAGATTAACAGAAAAATATAAATAAGAACAATATTGGTTGTTATTTTTTAAAAACAGCTGAAAACAGTCTAAGATTCTTTTGATTAATCTTTTAAATACTATTCACCTAAATATTAATATAGGCGAAGAGAGAAAAAGAAGGAGGGAAGGTTTCTTCCCCTTCGCTTTAGTTTTTATAATATAGATTTCGTTTTTCTTTCATGTGTTGTTATAACTTATAAAATGATAGGAATTAATAAAAAAATCATTTATAAATTTGTGCTGTGTTTTGCTAATATAAACATGTTTTATTAGGTTAGATTAATGAAAAGAGTTCTTTTTCTATATAGATACATTGTTCTGGTATAATACCATCATCAGTTCGTTTAAACTATCTTGCAAAATTATTTCCATTTTCGTATGGTATGTGGTAATGGTTTGTTCTAGAATTAGTGATTCGTTAATCAATTCATTCATCGATCCTTCCATTAGTAAACATGCACGAATATATGTCAAAAGATCTGACAATTTTTCCTCAACATCTGGTTGATGAACATGTTGTAATTTTTCTTGTAATTTAGGTCCACTGTTTAAAATCGTCTGATATGTAATCTAATAACGACGACATGATGATTGATAATTTTTTACTTGAAACGAGTAACAACGTATTCTCTCTCTATTTATATTACTAATGGATTTCCTGTAATATAAGACAATAGCGTACGTGCACGGAATTTGATCTTTTAATCAGGATATAATATTTAAATAACAAAAGTTTTAATTCTTCTTTAGTAAAAATATACTAAATGTTACAATTACAGTTAATATTAGTAATATTGAAAAGTTAAAATTAAAAAAAATATTTTTCTGTTTTTGAAAATTTATCCAACCATTATTTTTTTTAATCCATTCATTAATATGAAGATTTTTGGCTATTTGAGCTACAATTTGAATAATTTTATTCTTTTGAAGAGGTATATTTTTATTTTTTATAAGAGCAAAACAAAAATGTAATATAATACTTATTCGTCCCATGTTAATAGAATCTCTCAATATTTCTTGAACTAAGAAAGATAATTCTAATTCTGGATTATAAGCGTTTTGTATAAGTTTTATTGCTTCGTCTTGTATCCGTAGCACTGATTCATGTTTTGATAATTTTTTCCTATCCAAATGTAAGGTTCTAAGAATTAATTTCATTTCTTCTTTCGTATTTTCTTTTTCTTCTTCATCATTCAGATAAGAACTAAGAACATCTTCAAATTCAATAAATGTATATTTCGAACTGTTGAACATATTTGGTGGATAAACAAATTACACGTTAGCACTTTCGATATTAAAAGTTTTTGTGTGAAGGTTTTTTATAGTTTCTTCGAGTTCGTGATTGTATTTTTCACGTTCCGTATGAATTTTTGTCATTAATTGCTTGATTGAAAATGTTGTAAGTTTAATGTTTGCTTCCGGATCATTTTGCACCCTTGTGTTTATATATTGGGAGTTTATTCTTTGATTATTCAGTATGAGATCTTGAAACAGTCTCCAGAAAATCTTTGTTTGCTCTACTGAAAAAATTTTACTTCCACTTTGAGAAAGTTTAGAAATAATTTGCGGTTCAGCCAACTGTCTTAATTTTGCTTTAATATTTTCTTCTATTTTCTCTTGAATAAATTCTTGAACTTTTTGAAGGACATTCTGTGCATTGAGATGTTTTAAAGTTACGTGATTTAGTAAAGTGGTTTCCACTGTCGATAAATCGATGTATTTATTTTGAATGGCAGTTGCAAAAGCTAGTTTTAAATTTAGAATGTCTTCATGGGTCCAAGAAGAAGTAATATTTGAAACCTCTCCTTGATCCTGTAAAAATAAAGTGCCATCTTCATTTTCACCTTCTTCATTTTCTCTTAATGAATCAGTTGTTTCGATCGTATCATTTGTTGAATCTGATTTTCTTCTTTTATACATAATTTCTTGCACGGCTCGAGATGTCATTGCAGCATTCTCTGATTTTTCATAAATACGATAAAAATTTTCAGCAGTTTTTGTTTTATGATTCATAAGATCGGCCAAATTGTCTTTGAGATAGGGATAGTTACTATGCACTTGAGAAACTACTGCTTTTCTAAACGATGTTGCATTAACTTTGATATTTGAAAAGGATTTCTGTATAGCCTTTTGCCAAAATGAATCTAATTGTGTAGTAATCATAGAAGAAGTCATAGCATTTCCAGTAAAAGTAATAAATACAGGATCTTCATTACTTGTTCCCACACCCGGTATATTATTACGCATAGTATTTATAAAATATTGTAACCATTCATACACTTTAGAACTAAGTACAAGATTAACAGGTCCAGATGAAGCTAAAGTTTTATGATTTAGAATAGTTACTATCATTTGATCTTGATTTTTTTTTGCTTTTTTTAATTGCTCTAGAGTCATATTAGCTATCGATCCAGGTCGGCATGCATTTTCAATGATGATTCGTGTTATGATATGATCTCTAGCTAAAATAAATTGTTTTTGACTAGGCATTATTGTAGGATTGTTTTTCACATGTTCATTCAAAGCTGAAATAGCTTCTTTTACTGTTTGCGATTGATCAAATTTTTCTATATCATCTGGAGTAATAAGATGTTCTATATCTTCTACTCGTTTTTCCCAAGTTCTTTCCCGAAGGGGTATTTTTAAAGCGTTAAACCATTCATGTATTTGTTCTTGAATGACCTTAATTTGTTCTGCAGTTATCTCAAAATCTAATGTACTAGGATCTTTTGTTAATATGAATCTCAAAAATATACGTAGACTACATAATGTAGCCTTGATTGAACCAGGTTTTAATACTTTACTTGATTCAATCAACCATCGTTCGCGTAAAGCCACTTTATCAAATAAAACAGAAACTTTATGTTCAGCGGGATCTACTAAACGTATAATTTTAGCTATTGTAGAAGCATACATTTTGCTTAAATTAATCTCTCGAACTCCTCCGTCAAGAGTAACTAGCCATTGAATAAAAGCCTCTAAAACATGTTTTGTTTGTGGATTTTTGATAGCATGTAATGATGATTTTTTTCTCATTGTTTTTCTTTTGTCTCTTCCTTCTTCTTCCTCTTCTATATCTTCTTCTTCTTCATCTTCTTCATCTGTATCTTCTTGTATTATATAGCTTTCATTTTCATCATCATCATCATTATCAATCGTATTCAAATTCTTATGTTCGTTTTCCATATTTATATCTTCTTCATTTCCATTTTCTTTTTCTATATTTCCTTTTTCCATTATAGCATTCTCGTTGACATCATCATCATCATCTAATTCTTCTTCTCTTCTAAATGATGGAATAACCAATGAACTATCGCTTTCGTTATTACTGCTGAGATTAAGATAATGTTTCCTTTTTTTCTTTTTACCATAAGTCGTATTAATTTCTGAATCATCACTTGTTTCAGTTAACGAAGAAGATGAATCAAATGAACTATCAATTTCGTTATCACTAATATTAAGAAGATCGTGGGTTTTCTTTTTCGGATTTATTTGAAAATCATCCTCTTGACTACTAGTTTCTGAATCATCACTCATATCAAATACAAAATCAAATGAAGAGGGTTCTACATTTTCTTCTTCAAGTTCAATAAATGTTTGATCTTTCAGTTCTTTCAAGTATTTCCGATATAAGGGATCTTTCGTAGATAATTTATGTTTTCCAGGTCCCAAGTGATGATGAATTTTTTCTACAACTGATAAACAACCTTTAACAGGACATACATGGCGCTTATATATTCTCTTTTTTTTACTCGTTGGTAAAGTATGGTCTTCTTCTTTTTCCAAAACAGGATTCGCTAATAAAGACTCGATATCGTCTTTATCTTTTTTATGTATCTTTTGTAAATGGTTGCGTATGTTTACAAAAGATTTGAAACAGTCTTCTACTGGACAAAGAGTTTTTTTAGCTCGATGTCGTAAATTAAAAAGCTGCAACACATTTTTAGCCTTTAAAGGAGACCAATTGTGTATTTCTATTAAATGACGAGGCAAATGTATAAGCTTTTTATTACATACAGGGCAAATATGTGTTTGGCGTTGATATTTCTCATTCTCAGCCATTTTTGTAAAATAGAACTATTTTTCAGTTTATAAATACAAAAAATTAAAAGGCGAAGGGAAGAAGAGGAGGAATATCAGAACTATCTTTCAATTTAAAATAAAAGAATAAATCTCTCAACTGAATAATATCACGTACTTTAATAATTTGAATTAAATTCAAAAGGAGATTCTATTAAAGAAAATCATTTTTATATAAAAGTTCTAATAGAGAAGAATTGTTTTGTTCTCCTCTCTCTATTTCGCTATAATTTTTATATTATATCGCGTTCGTGGGTTTTTTTGGTAGAATCATGATTTCAAACCAAAATATACAAGAAAGTTTTAAGGATAACAATAATACTGATCAAAGTAATGAAAAATATAAATTCTCTTTTGTGAAAGATTTAATTGATTTCGAAGCAAAAGAGAATACTTTTTGGCGAAAAGGAAAAGTGGTTTCCGTACGAGATATGCTTGAAGAAATTGTTGAAATGCAAAAAGAATGGCGATGCAGTTGAATTCAAGTTGATAACGTAGTTAAAAAAGTGAACGAGATTTTTTTAATTCGATTTATCCTTTGTGTTAATTACGGTGAAGATCATGGATTAAAAACATATGAAAAAATCGAACATTGTTTAAAAAATGTAAATCAGTTGATTGATTTAAAATTAGGAAATTTTATTTCTATTCAAGAGAGAGAAACGTTTAATCTTTATTCTGCATATCAATATTTTATTGATATAGTACGAAAGAGTAATGAAGAAGAAGAAATAAAAGGTTTATTAGAATGCTCAATATTACAGGAAGCACATAAACGTATTTTAAAAGGTTTAAAATTACCGTTTGGAGTCACTTTACCGGGAAAGTTTAGTAATAAAAGGCGTTATACATATTTTCATGGTGAACGATATGAATATCCACATCCAGAAGATATGCATTATGCGTTAGCGACTTTATTGGATCGTTATAATTCACTCTTTACTTTTGTAAAAAATGAACCAGATGAAATAGTAAAGGTGTATAATTTATTGAAGACGTGTGCTGTATTAGTATTTGAATTTTTAGATCTACATCCTTTTGGTGATGGTAACGGAAGACTTGCTCAGTTGCTTTTTAATTATTGTATATCTATCTTTACGCCATTTCCGGTACCAATTTATAACATTTGGGACGAGTTGAGGAAAGAAGATTATGTACAGATTTTGGTTGATATCAGAAAATCGAAAACGCGCAATCCAGATACACTTGCTACAATGATGATTGAATGTTATTGGGCTACATGGAAAAGTTATTTACAAACGTTACAGAATTATAAACTATAAGAAAAAATACCAAAATGATTGAATTAAATAGAATAATGTACGTGATTATAGTTATATAATTATGTTTTATCATAAAAAGGTTTATTATCTTCTATTCAATAATAAATAGAATATGAATTCGATTTTAAAATCTCCTGAAGTTAGATTTTTTGAGTTTGATAGTCGTCACAAAAAAAAGAAAATCTATGAAAAATATTATGTTAGAAGAAGTCATAGAATTATTAATAAAAAGAATCCTTTACGAGTCTATAAAAAGATGGGATCTTATCAGAAAGTTAACAAAATTTATCCATATAAACTCTACGTGTTTTGTGAAAAAACTAGCTGCAACATGCGATGTATATTAATGAACAAATTACTAAAAAGAATTTTTGCCTTTAAAAAAAAACAAGATCCAGATGATTTTTTTTACCTGTTTACTAATGTGTGTGATAGAAAAGATAACGAATCTTTAATTAAGGAAATGTTGTATGAAATATCTAAAGTTATTCAAAAAGACGATTCTTTTTTTATATTTTAATAATAATTATTATACATGATTAAAATAAAGTTTATTTTCCCAAGGAACGAAATTATGAATAAAGTCTTTAATTTTAAACGAAAAGTTTGAATCTGTTTCTTGTATTTTTAAATCATGTGCTATTTGCTTAAGTGCACTATTTCGGACCATGGTACCTTGAATTAACTGAGTTGTTATTTTTCCCCTTTCGTATTTTTTTTTCTTTTGTCGATGATTTGATATAAAATATTTTACATTATTTAAACGAATACCAAGTGAATCTGCTATTCGTTGTTGTTCGTATTGTGGTATTGAGATTCCTTCTTTTTCATAGGTATCTATAAAATTTCTTAATATTTGTTTTGTGGATTCTGTGTAGCGGATACGAGATTTTTTTTTTTTTTTAAAAGTCGTGTTACCGTAAATAATATCCTTTGGAGTAACTTTAAAGTACTTGCAGATTTGGCGTTGATATTTTTCCATGATATCTTGTCTAAGATTTAAATGCTCGAATCTTGAGAGTTGTACTTGTGGAATATTAATTACATTAGCAATATCTTGTTGAGACATTGGTCGTATTTTAATCCATTGCTCTACAAACAGTTTCATTTCAGAAGAAGAAAGTTGTTGTGGTTTATTTTCATTCATTATATTAATCAATTTATGATAATTATTAAATGGAATCTCTAATAACTTGTCTATCGCTAATATTTTCAATTACTGTATAGTAAAGATTTGAAAGATTAGTTTCGAAAAACATATTTTCGTTTGTGTTTAAAAAACGTGAACGGAGAAAACGAAGAATCATTTGTATAACATATATATTTACCAAGCATCTCTCGCGTACAGCATATGACATAGTGGTTTCGTCATATGATGGTGCTATTCTTATATATTCCAAATTTTTCCAAAGATTGAGAAATGTATAAAAATGTCGTATTTCATCTTGATCAAATTCTCTTTTAATCAATGAATCTTTTTTTTGTAGAATTGGTAAATAACAGTTATCATCACTAAAGACTTTATTCTCTCTCCAGTTTCCATGTGTCCAAAAATGATATACTTTAGAATCAAAATCCACTGAATCATCAAATTTGCTTTCTAGAACATTAATGTCTCTATTACAGTTGCGTAATAATGTATTAGTCAATTTATCCATAATTTGATAACACAGAGTATCGCTTACTCGACTATTTTTAGTTTTTGTAAAATCTATGTTAAAATTAATAAAAGCACCTTCCATGATGGCGTCAAGTAAATTTCCTTCACCTTCTAGTATTGTTCTAGTATAGAGAAGCATTTTATCACTTGAATCGATATCGCTTTCATTTTTTCTTAAAAAATAATCTTCAAAATTTGTTGCTTCTCTTTGTTTCATTTCATTGTTTTTAATACAAAATATAGTATCTGAGAGATAAAAATGTAATGAATCATCTTTAATTGGTCTACCTTTCAGTACCATTAAAGTTAAATCATTTTTATGTTTTTGTAAATAGTCTCGAGCTCTCAAAATAAAATACATATTGGAATTCGCAGCTTTCCAGTTACTAAAAAACTCGATAATTTTAGTTTCTGTTATATTTTCAGTTAAAAATATTGTTTGTTCTATTTCTCCTTCATCATCACTTTCTTCATCATTAGTTTCGTCATCATCATCATCATTGTCAATTTTTTCTTCTTTAAATTTTTTTATTTGTAGTAATTCAGATTGGGAAATTTGAGAAGGCGAAAGGGGAGGTGATTCTGATAAATCCAGATAATGAATTTGTGGTGGACGTTTGAGTTCATTGGTACCCGTAATGGTGAATTCATAAAATGTTTTAACCGTATTAGATGAACCGTTCAAAAACTCTTCACGGAGAGAAGCTAAAAGCTTTAAAAGATTTTCCCGGGTTGTATTATATTGAGAAAATAACGCAGAACTTAGTTCATTAGATATTAACCAAATAGTGTTCGAATCGGTATCATGAATTATATTAGGTATAACAGAAATTTTGTTTATATTTAAAAGTTTTACCGATATTCCTTTAGCAAACATTGAATTACACCATTTTATAATAGTGAGAATCTTATCTTCTGAAAGCCCATTTACACAACACGAATTAGAAGTTGCCATTTTTTTAGAGTAATAAATAAAATACAATTTTTATTAAATGATACTGATACCGTTAATAATAAAATTATAGACGTCTATGACTGCTGAAATGTCGCTACACAATATGTTTTAAGAATTTTAACTCGTGCTAGTGATCACGTCTAAATCACATAACAAAATCAAAGTTCGTTACGAAATTTCGAACCATCCGACGATTTATGAATTGCATTCGTTTAAAACGATAACATAATTGGGTTGAGCCTCTTTGAGACTTTACTAAGTGAATATTTTTTACTTCAAACATATTTTCCTTAATATATTCAAACAATATATTTATAAGAAGAGAGTTCATAACAAAAATGTCAGGGTACGAATTATGTCATTCAGATAGTCAAACAATTCTTAAAAAATATTTTTGTCCATCTTGTTTAAAGCTACTAAAAGATCCTTTGCAAGTATCATGTGGTCATTGCTATTGTAAAGCATGTTTTAATAGTTATTTTGAAAATGGAATAAATTTTTTTGAATGTAAATCTTGCAATGAAAAAGTAACAAAGAATAATTCTTTTCTTGATAATTTTATCAAAAGAGAAATTCTTTCTTTACAAGTTCATTGTTATAACAAAGAGGAAGGATGTAATTGGAAAGGAGAAGTAAAAAATCTTGAAACTCACAATTCAGAATGTAACTATCTTAAAGTTCCTTGCTCACAAGTTGGATGTGAAGTTAAGGTGAAAAAATTTCTTCTTACTGAACATGAATCACAATGTTACTACCGTATAGTAAATTGTGATTTTTGTAAATATGAAATAATTTTAAATAACTTGGAAACTCATCATAACAATGATTGTACTTCGTTTCCTATACAATGCATTAAATGTGATACTTTTATTCAGAGACAAAAATTAAAAGAACATCAAAATCCATCTTTTGGATATTGTACAGGTATAGATGGAAAATGTCCGTTTATAAAAGTTGGTTGTTCGAAATTCGAAGTAATGCACGTTACTGAAAAAAAAACCCACATGGAAGATTCAGTGGTATCTCATCTTACTCAATTATTACAAATAGTACATAATGAAATTGTTAAACTTCAAACAATCAATGAAGATAAAAAAGTAAAAGAAACATTTGAACCTTCCTCTTCATCCTTAACACGAACTGAAATTACAAAAAAAGTTGAAACTATCGAAAATAAAATAATGTGTCATGGCGTAAATATTGAAAATGTAATTAAAGAAAATAAACATCTTCAACGTAGATTAGAGATATCAGAAGAAAAAGTTTCAAGATTACAACAACAATTAGAAGTTCAAAAGATTTTATGTAATGCAAATGATATCGCTATTTCTAGAATGAGAAATAATCTAATGGAACAAGAATTTGCTAATTATAATGGTGTTTTACTATGGAAAATAACTGATTTTGCACAAAAGAGATATAATGCTATAAATGGATGTATTACATCATATAGTCAGAATTTTTATACGAGCCAACATGGATATAAGATGTGTGCAATATTCTATCCTAATGGTGATGGGATCGGAAAAGCCACACACATTTCTTTATTTTTTGCTATCATGAAAGGAAATTTTGATGCATTACTTTCTTGGCCATTCAAACAAAAAGTTACATTAATGATTTTGGATCAAGATAATAAAGAACACGTTATAGATACATTTAAACCAGATCAAAACGATTTTCCATTTCAAAGACCTACTAGGAATATGAATATACCAACAGGATGTCCTTTATTGTTATCGATAAATGACTTATATTCACACGCTTATGTCCGCGATAATACTATGTTTGTAAAAATTATTGTAGACACTAACTATTTACCAAATTTTTAATTTTTTTTAAAAATTATTATAATATTTTTTAATTATTACTCTTTAAAACAATAATCTATCACATGATATTTGTATTCTTTCTTCTCTTTCTTATCGTTAAAAATTTTTTCTCAATTGAAATTATATTGTAATATTTATTATAATCAATCTTATATTCTCTTTATTCTTTTATACGTAGATAAAGATATTTCAAATTATCTAAGAGATTTAAAGATGTTTTTCTATTAAAATGATGTTCTTTTATTACATCGAGTATTCTTAGTATAATTAAAGTGTTTAAATGACATCTTTCAATTTCTTCTGTTGTCATTTTTCGAAATGTTTCCTTAGATTTTTTTGACAGTACAAGATTGATTAATTCTAAGTTTCTTAATAAGATGAGGAATGTTTGAAAAACTTTTAATGTTTCTGTTTCAGTTTCAGTTTCATTCATCTCCATATTTTCTGTCAATGTTGTAATATGCATATCTGTTGCATTATTAAAATCAGTATCATATTCGTCACGAAATGTTTTAAAAGGATCTCTTGTTATTTCACCCATTTTCCAACAATTATTTGAATCTTTTTCCGAATGATACATATCTTTAGTGAAAGTTAAATTTCGTTCATAGCTGAGATATTTTATATAAATATCTTCAAAGAAATCACCAAGAGCTTGAGAATATAAATTTTCATTTATACGATTATATTTTTTCTCAAATGGTTTGAGATGCAACCAATCAGATAAATTGCCTTTTAATTGAAATGTATGTGAGGTTTCATCATCATCATCTTCGTTTGTGGTTTCATTTTCAAATTCATCCCATAAATCTAATCTATTTAATATTATTCTTGAATATGCAAGTGTTTCATCTAGAGTATTTTTAGGATTAATAGTTTTGTCATTTTTAAAAAAATATTTTTCAAATTCTGTGGGATTTACGAAATCAGGATAGTTTTCAATTAAAAATTCTACTTTTGACATACGAATACGAGGGGAAAAAAAAGAATCGTCTATTTTCTCTGCTGATAGTGTCATTGAATGAATTAAAAGCTTTGGGTTTTTAAAACAATTCCAAGCTTCTTGAAAAAATTTTATTTCCTTCTGTTTTATAGTATCATTATAATTTGCTTGATTCAAAAGAGCAATCTGTTCTTTAATATCTTCCTCTGTTGTAGTTCCTTCTGTAAAAGTAAAACCTTTCCAAAGTATTAATTGGAATGATTCCAAATTAGGATCACTTATAATTTCTTCTGCTTTCTCAGATTGGTTTAAATTTTGTAATGGCAAATCAGAACCACTTATGATTTCTTCTTTTTCCTTAGACTGGTTTACATCTTGTGATGGCAAATCAGAACCACTTATGATTTCTTCTTGCAATGGTAAATCAATAACAACAGAAGCTCGTTGACATTTTTGACATATAGAAGATATTTCATTCATTTTGTCGCTTTTTTTATTACATGCACAACAAAAATATATTTCATTTGAATCACTTATATACTCTGCTTCTTCTTCAGATTTTCTTCTTTTTTCTGGAATTTCTTTTCTATTAGAAATTATGCGTTTTTTACCCAATTGTAAGTTTTTGTTAAAATGTTTCCGAGTTTCTTCGATTCGTTGTAATTGTTGATGACTGGAAGAGGCTGTTATTCTTGCTGTAGATGATGTGGACGGTCTTGTTTTAATAAAAGATTTTTTTTGACCAGAGATAAAGGGAAAAGAATTTGAATTAAGTGTATTTGTAGTTTTAGGTTTTGTAATAAATTCATGAAAACTAGTAATTTCAATGATTTTATCATTGATGTCATAAAATTTCCTTTTATATTTTTTGTTCTTAAAATCGGTACGGATGGATTCTAAAATCTCAAATCGTTGTTTTTGAGTTATATTATTAGCAAGTAATTCAGATGCTAATTCCGGCGAAACAATCCAGGCTTGAAATCCACTAGGATGTATAATGGATACCGTAACATCATGAATCGTTTCTACATTAACAAGTTTTATCGATGTTGTTACATGGAATAATGTATTACAATACTTTTGTATCTTATCCATGTCTGAAAAAAAGAGTTGATCAATGTGTTTAAATTACAAAAAACACGTACCTTTATAAAGTATAATTTTTGAATACTTTAATAAATAATCACACTTGAATATGTTACATTTTTTCACTTTATTAAATCATATCGTCTAATTGAGATATAATTAAATTAACTGTTCTTTTCATTTTTTTAAAAAAATGCTTTTCTTTATTACGTGTTCGTTTACGTTTCTTTTTTTTTACTAAAACAATTTCTTCTTCTGTGGTTATTTCTTGAAGATTTTCTTTTTGATGAATTGTATATTCTAAAGAAGTAAAAGAATTGTCTATATTACTTTCTAAGATCGTATCTGTCAGAATATTGGTTGATTGATTATCTTTTTCATTTAATGACGACGACATAGACTTGTCAACATTTATTGATGTTGTAGAACTTGTTTTATTGGTTTGTTGATCATTATTGAGTAAAAATTTATACTCATCGTCTTGTAGAAATTTGAACAAAGCTTCTAAAGCTGGTTCTGTTTCTAAAAAATCATTAATACAATTATTTTCTTTTTCCAAGTTATTATTATTTTCTAATATCGTATCTATCGGAACATTGGTTTGTTGATTATCTTCATTTAAAGGTGACATAGACTTGTCAACATTTATTGGTGTTGTAGAACTTGTTTCTAATATCGTATCTATCGGAACATTGGTTTGTTGATTATCTTCATTTAAAGGTGACATAGACTTGTCAGCATTTATTGATGTTGTAGAACTTGTTTCTAATATCGTATTTATCGGAATATTGGTTTGTTGATTATCTTCATTTAAAAGTGACATAGACTTGTCAGCATTTATTGGTGTTGTAGAACTTGTTTTATTGGTTTGTTGATCATTACTGAGTAAAAAATTATACTCATCG
This sequence comes from Zoanthus solanderi, assembly GCA_024336925.2. NCBI lineage: Eukaryota > Metazoa > Cnidaria > Anthozoa > Zoantharia > Zoanthidae > Zoanthus > Zoanthus solanderi. Next base: position 27,382 of record JANCMA020007325.1, read on the forward strand.
TCTTGTAGAGATTTGAACAAAGCTTCTAAAGCTGGTTCTGTTTCTAATATCGTATCTATCGGAACATTGAATTGTTGATTATCTTCATTTAAAGACGATATAGACTTATCAGAATTTATTGTTGTTGTAGAATTTGTATTATTGAGTTGTTGATCGTTATTATTAAACAAATAATTATCGTTATCATTTTCTAAAAATTGTAAAAAAGATTCTAAAATTGGTTCTGTTTCTACGTAATTATTATTAGTTTCTATTGATGTTTGATTGTTAGTTTGTTGCAAATTATTTTCTGTTTCCACATAACTGTTAGTTTCTATTGACGTATATGTTTGATAGCTAGTTTGTTGTAAATTATTTTCTGTTTCCACATAATTGCTAGTTTCTATTGACGAGGTATATTGATAATTATTTAAAGTATCATAAATACTTTTATAATTTTTTAAATAGTTCATTAATATCTCCACTAATGTTGCAAAGTCTGTTTCTTCACTTCTTTTCTTTCCTTCAATCTCTTGTAGGATTTTTACAGCTTCATTACGCACTTCAGTGTGTCGAACTAAATTTCGTTCTTCATTTTCAATATAAGAAGCAGTATAGTAAACCTTTTTCCATTCTAAAGCGTGATCAATGAGTCTTGTAATCAAAAAATCTGTCCCTTTTTTTTCTGAAATATTTTCTACATCTTCTAAGGTTGTTTTTAATTTTTCTTTGATGTAGCTTCTTTGTCTTCTTGCTTGGAGTGCTTTCTCTCGCTTTTTTTTTTGAGAATCATTGTAGACCATAGCGATAAAGAAACAAGAAAAGAGAAATACTCAATATTCGACAGATCGACATTACAGAGAAGACAATGAAAGAAACGCTACACGTACTCTTTATATATATTTGAAACAATGATCACATGACTTTATTCTTAATGATATAAATAGAATATTATATAATTCATGAATATTAATCAATAAAGAAAAGAAGAGGAGGGAATGAGAAAAACAAAGGAAAAAATGAATTCAACGTTTCATATGAAGAACAAATCCCCTCCCTTCCTTTTTGGCTATAATTTTC